>LOND01002715.1:19580-41540 GCA_014220965.1 Paragonimus kellicotti | reverse complement strand
TCATCAAGTGCACTCATTTCACGAACAACTCGGCTAAACAACGACGGCATTCACGCCACTGAGCTCGATTAGCCGCCATCTCACCTAACGTCTCAAGCCACCGACTCTGTGAGTCGCGAGGGACCCCAGCCCGGGAGACGAACCCGACCTACAGTAGCCAACCCCTTCGTAAACGATTTCATTTGTCTACGCCAGGTCATCATCTGTCCACCTCGCACTTGCGCCAGTCAGCCGCAGCGTCGGCAAACAGTGCTCGGATGTGGCAAACGACTAGCTGGCATCCTTAGTACATGACCTAACCATCTCAGTCTGTGCAAATGTAGCGACTGAACAAAAGAACTCGTTTGACAATCAGTGCCAAACACCCGCTTCCTAACCTCCTCGTTGCTTACTCGCTGGTGCCACCCGATACGAGCGATTGAACGCAGACATCGGTGGTCAAATACCTGGAGACGGTTCACGTCCTCTACTCTGAGCGGCCACGTTTCGCTGCCGTAAAGTAATACAGCCCTCACTGTTGTCTGATATACGCGACCCTTAAGGCTTTAGGGAAGTGCCTCTCTCTTGTCGCCATAGGTGTCTCAGATTAACGAACACCGCCCTAGCCTTGGAAATACGCGCTTCTATTTCATTCCCTACACCTCCGACGCCACCGCTGATGCAGCTTCCCAGGTATACAAACCGGTCAACAACCTCCATGAATTCACTATCTAACATCGAACCTACGTGTAATCACAACAGATCTGGGCAAGAACAGTGCATTCTTTGAGGTCTGCATAAGCGCATCCGAATACTTGCAAAAACGGATACATAGCTTGAAATTGTCAAAAAACTACGTTATCGTCAGCATAATCAAGATCAGTCAGTATTTCACCAGGTAGGAGGTTCACGCCGGCATCATTTGAGTACCGCAGACAGTCCTCCATTATTTCGTCTATGACGAAATTGAACAAAAATGGCGAAAGGGGACAGCCTTGACGTACGCCGCTCCTGGTGCTGAAAGTCCATACTTCGCCGTAATATCCTATCCTGAGCTGAAGTATGGAAGTAACCAGCGCGGACCAGTATGTTCACAGATACTTATCGGTACACCCTTTGCTTTAAGCCGACTCTAGAAATGTGGATCGTCACCACCGATCAAAACGCACCTTTATTTAGAAAATACAGGCGTTTTGTGCCGGCAGGTCACACATGATCCTGCTGCTCCAGAATCTTGACGAAGGGTAGAAATAGATTCGATATAACAAACCTCTCCCAGCAAAAACCCTTCTTTGCTTTCACCTAATGTTTATCCCGAACTGCAGTGATCGACGAAAGTAAAAAATGATGTAGAACCCTTGATGACTGAGGTCAAAACGTGAATCCAAACATTCTATGTTTTCGCAACCAGCCCGGGCTTCTTTTCGGTATCAATCGTATGAACAGGACTATCTTATATCGAAGTTACCTCCACGAGTGACAGAAAAGAGAGGATGTCTCCGTCGCCACACAAGTGAAACAAACTATATTCAAATTCCTCTAGACTCAACACCAGTTCCACCTTACTTGAAAATGCCGCACGAGATCATCTTTTAGTACCGGTGACCCTAATTACAAATTTAAGAGCCGGGGAACGGGCATATTGCTGAACTACGATCTCTATCTCAGTGGGTAGAGTTCACAAATCTAACCGACAAGGGTGCTACATAAAGTGCTTTGTCGCGGCAACATAGCAAAACAGGAGCCCAGGCTAAAAATTATGTCCACCAACGCTTACTGCTTCTTGGGACCTTATTTGTAGATGAGTGTTGTCACTCTACCTCTGCTGAAAAGACAATCGACTAGACAGGCGGTCGCCTGGGACCAGCAGCAGGATAAGCATGGCAAGTCTGCCGATGTTCCCTAAAGCTACAGCGGTTTCCATTTCCTTAACTTTTTCCACTAACCAAGCCTCACGATCAGCCTTTAGACTACGTTTCAGTTTCCTACGGATATCTCTTCTAGACTTGTTATGTGAACTACCAGGAGGAACCTTCCGTCTGGCTTCTAACAACTCCAGGGATTTCTCTGAAATCCAATGTTTGTTTACCCATGTACCCCTTTACCGCATGCTACAGTACCTGCTTTCTGAATGGCCTGAGATTTGAGTCCAGCAGAGTCTAAACCTTCAGTATTTCCGGTCTTGAGTGAAGTTGGGCGTGACCATTAAACGGCACAAAATTTCTGTTAGAGCTATGAACTTTGGCAATTATCCGTTTATCCGCCCATCCGGTAAAGAACATCCCTGTTCCATCTCAACAGCTAGCATATTGCCAATATCAAACCTCAATCGCTGGGCAGAATCCGCAGCAACATACCCAAAGTCAGACCACCACAACACGAACAACTTATCCTGACGCGAGCCAGGACCAGGAAAATCAAGGGTTTGTCAGACCTCTACCCATTGGCCTGCCTGGTATGAGTGACTCTATCGGTGTGGTGATCACACCGTCCAGTTTAGCCCAATAGGTCATCGAGATGCGCAAGCCGTCACACCACGTCAAGGTCCAGTCTCGTTGTTGACTCCGCGAGATGTTGGAGCAGCACTATACATACGGGCGGCAAACGTTTGCCGTTTCCCGACTGTAAATCTGCGTTCGGTCCAATGGATCAATATGCACTTTCTGGAGTCGCTTAAACGTAGGGATGTACCGACCAAGTATGTGAACATGTTGTCGGCGCTTTATTTCTCATACTTCAGCTCAGGTTAGAGTTGACGATGAACTGTTTGTCACCATCAGCGCCAGAAGCGACATACTTCGAGATTGGCCACTTTCACCATTTCTGTCCAGTTTTGTCACAGACAAAATGGTGGATTGTCTCCGGGATTCACAAAATGCTGCCTCGGGCCTCCTGCCCGCTGGAAAACTAGCTGATCTTGATTATTTCGATGATGAAATACTCATCAGGGTCTTCAATGTTTCTTCAAAAGTGAGATCACGAGGTTTCTCTGGCAGGATGAAATCAGTATATCTCGAGTGTTCTGCCGTGATTAGCTTTGTTTTACCAATCTGTATTTTTCTTAGTAACTTTTTCTGCAGGTTCATTTTACGTCATTATGTGTTACGTGGCAACAAACACTTCGTGGTGTACCCGCCGGAAATTTGATCCTTTCCCACGAAGGACAATCCGGTATCTTCAAAACATAGCAGGCCATTTTTTTCCTGTACATCGATTTTCTTTGCAATCAACACGTCAGGCCAAACTCTATCGGTTGGTGAAATTCCGCAGTTCGCTATCATCCCGTTCACCCGCTGAACTTACTTAAACTTGTCGTGTTCACTCAGATGTGATTGGTCTAGTTTATTGACTTTCAGCTAAGACTTACGCACCAGACCACTGCGACAAACGCAAACAGGCTTGGCAGCACCGCAGCTAAATAGGAACGCTACTTACCTGTGGTATGTCGGATACCAAACTCCGACTTTTAGAGGTCACCATAAATGCTAAGTCTCTCCGTTCTCGGCCTGATGTTGTGAACAAGTATGTTCAACTTTGTCCGATGTTTGCTAGTTTTATTTAGATTTTTTTCCTGTTACTTATATCACTGTATCTCAATTTGGTTGAGTCGGACTGGTCGCTGTCCGTTTGGCAAGTTGAAACCTATTTTTATTCTGGAACTTGTGCTATTCTCGGTATTATACGAAATACTTTTTTTAGAAAGTTATCAGCATGTTATTCAGATGTTTTCTTCCCAGTTGTCTTGTGACTGTTTCAGGTGACTTAGTGGTCTTCATCAGTCAAGGGCTTTCTTGCTTTTTTATTTAATCTGAAATATCTTTTGAGTGTTTTTTTTGCCGCTGTGGTTCTAATCTTGCTAAATGTGGGACGTTTTGCTAAAAGTTCCTCTCTAGCAATGTGGTGTTTGACACCGAGTGCCTTCTCTACTTCATTATTGCTAAGTAATACTAGTTAGCAAGTCTTCCTCTGTGGATTGATATCACGGATGGTGTCTTAATTTCGACTTATTTGCTACGTTCATTCCAGTGTAATTTATGTATCGTATTCAGGTTTTCGTTGATCTTTTGTGTTGTCCGTTGTAAGTCTGGATTGTGCTCAGATTTCTAGAACTTTCCTCATATCATCGCACTTGCTTGTAATCCATGGTTCATTCTACTTCGGTCTTCATATTCTGATACAGTTTTGAAATGCAAGGGTTATTGCAGAGTACTTACGCTCTTGTTCGTGCGCTTACCTGTTGGCTTTTTCCGCGGTATACTGATGTTTTCTTTTTCAACATATTTGTAGGAGCAACTTGCAGACGTATTCCTCACCGTGCGCTCGATCGAAGAACTGATTTCACGGTTTGAAGGACAATCAACGTAAGTCTTGACACTCTGTGTTCCCTAATTGGTGAAAGATAACAGTATCATGATGGCTTCACTTAATTCCAAGATTGTTATCCATGACTGTCTAAGCGACTCTAGTTGCCTCGGCTGCTTGTGCTATGTTTCGGTACCCCAACGGCATGATCTAGTATATCGCGTGGCGCAAATGCTTTGAAGTATACCAAGTTAAAATCCAACTACACTTATCTGAATAGCCATGTTTTCCTCGTCTTCAAGGCGAGTTCTGGGAATCTCCATAGATCTCACCGTGCATTCTACTAACCTATTCATTAGAATGTTAATTTAATTTGTAGGGTGCGTGTCACTCGCGCTTTTACTGTTCATCTACTCCTCCAGGTGTTTTTCTCAAGTACCTCCTAATTTTTCAACAATACTTATTTTTCATAATCTTCGACGAATTTTTACATAGGCTCATCGAGTGTTTTGTTCCCTCTCCAGAATTTCAGAATTACAAGAACGGATCGACCAAAAAAGTGTTTGGACCGTGCATACGTTGTAAATTGGCTTAGCCAGACGGATTTGTTGTCGGTGCGAAGAGTTATCAAATTACTTGGACATCAAGTCGACCGTACATGTCTTTCTCTAGGAAGGCCAAATAGCCACTTTTTGTGTATCTCTTCAAATAGCTTTTTTTTAAGCGTAACTCACTTGCCAACACTGAGAATGCAAAAGTGATTATGAGATTACAGGCATTATGTTCAGAAACGCGAACATAACGGTAAACTTGTTAGCTAGTTAACATATTTGACATTCAGACATGTATATTCAGAGTAGTCTGAATAATGTGGACCGCTAAGTTTTACATGTGACAGGTGAGATATCAATAGGCGATGCATTTTTACTCGCATTCGGTCGTATTTCAGCATTTATAAAAGCCATATTAGCGGCATCAAGATTCCTCCACCTGCTCCGTCCACAGAATTCATCTGCGGATCGGGCACTGCAATTCTTGTGACTGCTCTCCTGTTGTTTCATTGCACCTCATCCACCTCAGTGCAAAGCGAATCCGTGCTAATGAATTCGCCAACGGTTAGCCACGCAAGTGAACGATAAAACGTCTGTAGTTGAGTGGAACGTGATATGGTGACTAAATGGGCCATCCGTATTCAGAAAAATTTGTATCAAGCAGTACGAGGCAAACACATGAATGCGCACGCCGTTTCGAACCCCTCACTCTGCATTCTGTATTTGTCACACTGTATTTGTTCACGGATGCCGAAACTCATCAGTGTATAATTCACTTAGATTGGTTTGGAAGGCCATCGGCACTATAAAATAACGGCATTGCTTGGTTGAAGTAGTTTTCTTTAGCAAAATCCCATGAGGTGGGGTTCATGGATGTCCACAGTACTAATAATTATGGTCCCTAATATCTGAGGCTAGATTGGATCTTACTATGACCATATATGCTTCTCCATGATCCGGGCCAACCTTTCGACCCATTGCAGTAGGTTGGCAGAGTGAATCGCCTTACGGCGTACGATGATCTCTACTTTAGGGACTTCACTGTACTTTTGACACTTCCGCGTGGACCGTTGTAATGTATTATCATTGTCATCATCAAACTTCCGATCCAATTTCACAGACCCCACTGTTTGATGAGCCGCTCGTTGTTAACTACGTTCTGCACGGTCTTGCGAGACAACCAGTCACTTTGTCACAGCTCTGTGTAGCGCTTTGGCAGTCCTTTTCTCATGGTTGGAGAAATTGGTTCATATCGGTAGGTAATCTGAATCCGTGACTTGCTTACTCTGCTCAAGTTAAAATTACATAAACTGATCACTTAAAATAACGAGGAAACAATCAGTGTGTGTGTGTGTGTGTGTGTGTGTGTGTGTGTGTGTTAAGTGCGGTATGATTAGGTGAGACTTATCCCCGTATATTTGGTCTACGGGACTATTTTCTGTTTCTCTCAGTATGTGCTACATGATGATTTTGTACACATGTTAATTGCGAACATTGGAGCACATTGTAAATCGAAACTGTCTGTTGTTACTTATTCATTCCGTGAAATATAGGGAAACGTATGTGATGGGATAGTGCAATTGAGACGTGGGAACGTTCTAATAGGTACAACATACCTGGGAGGTGAATGCATCTCTATACCAGAGAGATTGTTTTTAAGAATTTTACGAGTGGCCTTCACATTTAAAAAGACGCCTTACCACTGCTATTTGTCCACGAGAACATTGATGCCATGAGACATGTTGCATGGGCAAGCCGTGATCAACACATCCGGAATCTGACTAGAATTTTGTCCGTTTTTCACCCATCTAATCTTCTGTTGTGTCTGTCGTGTCGACATCATATCACGCCGATCAGAAACGTGGACGCCATTAGAGATAGTATTAGTTTTTCTGCGATTAGCGTGTACATATTGAATTCTGTTGCAAAAGGACAAACAAGAACGATTGTTGTCACACGTTACCTCAGTCTTCTAATCTAGCATCATCGGCTTTCTAAAACCGAAACCTAGTTGTTACACAGGGTGATCATTCCCACCTGTTTGCTGATAGTTCCACTTTGTCGCCGGTACCTAATGGGGTACAAATGATCTGCTAATACTCAACTGTTGGGTAGGCTGCTTGAAAAGAATAAGTGAGCCAAGTGTCAACTGTTCAGTGCCACTCGTTTGTATCAGCTTAATCATATTTTGCACAGTTCCTATGTTTTCCTACCTTCCCAAAGACTATCTTTCATGATCGTATAGCAAGGAGAGAACGTACTGACTGTTCCGCTACAAACTTTTAACGCCATATAAAAATGATAACAGTTCTAAGCTGAGGCATATGCACTGTAGCCAAATGCATGGGGTTGTGCACCTTACGTCAGCGATCGGTGGGTCTCATGTATATTTGTCGCACCCGCTTCGCTGTCAGTGTTCAGCTCCAACGGGATTGCATTATGCATTCTCCCACCTTTCTCATTTATGCTAGTCTCAATGTCCTATCACCTCTACGTGTTTCATAATTAGTGGACGGCTCAAATATACACTACCATTGGTGTTGCTGTCAAACTTCCCGGTGCTTCTGTCTAGTTTTGTTTTCTTTGGCAATGCCGGGTCCACAGGAAATCTAAACAGCCACTCAACTAAATGTATTGATCTTCCTTGCCAAGATTTAATTCTTGTAGGCTGTTTTTTTCTAAATCTTTTAATCATACGCTTATCAATTACGCATACGTTTGTGTCGTGTACATGTTCGGCTGGCTCGCTCAGGCTTTAATTTTGCTATATTATTTATCATGACGCTGCACTGTCCGTCGACGCTGTACTGTGTGCATTAAGAGTTTCAGCAATGTTTTATCCAGACGATTGCGCATTTTTATCGGTTGTCTTGATATGAGACTGTGAACACTCGTGTGGTGTAGCCATGAAGCCCGATTTATTAGTATCACCATCGTAATTTCTCTTGCCGCATCCATGCTTATCTTATTACTAAACCTTGGTCATTCATACGGAAATCTCTGAAATGTTCCTCTAATGTCTCACTTTGTTTTCACTTCTGCATTGAGGAGAAAGTGGCTAGGTCAAATGTATTAGTAACGGCAATGTGGGTCACGTAAACACGAATCGTTTTGGCGTTGACAACTGTATAAGGATAAAATTGGTGCAATTCACTTAAACGATTTTGCGGGCGTTCCATTTGTTACAGTTCAGTGTCGAGCGGTATTCGTTAGAATTTGCCCTCTGTTTTTACCGTACCGAGGACCATCATGAGGGAACGGAAAGGTGACACTATTGAAAAGGAAAGCGTGTCTGTCACGTAGTTATTGGCACACTATCGTAATCCACTGAATCGCACGGGTGATGCTGTTTTTTGTAGGACCCAGATTAATGGTTGATTTGTTTTAAAAGAAACAGACTGCACTTTCTATGTAAATGAAGCTTTAGCCTGCGTCTTCATCAGTTGACTGACTGCATCCAAACTGAACATGAATTGTGTTAGCGGTGTGTACCTGCGGTGTCTTGCTTGGCGGATCTTTTTTCTATTTTCATTGTTGATTGTCTGTAATAACTATGATCTGTTCCGTATTTGAGATTCGTATATGTGGTGTCCTTCCAACTGGAACACTTGAACATTCGGACAATTAGTCATAAATACGAACGCAGGTCTCGGCTCAGGTTACTTTCATTTTGGTTTGGATAGATTGATAAAATCCAGTTTCCGTGTCGCATAGCCGTGACTGTCTTTTTGTGTGAAAGTTGGGCACATGTTCGTTAAAACCCCTATGGAATGAGCGTAGATTTTGATTAATTCCATGTCTTTTACTATTATCGCGGTTCCTGCTATTCCTCTTATTCCACTTTAGGGCCGGTGATTCACTACAATCTGGTTCCGCTGTTCAGTTCACTAGTATGACCGATTTGAGCTCCAACCTGAATACGATTTTGGAGCGACTGTCGAAACTGAAGCTGGTTCCCAAAGAGGATCAAGTCATTAAAGGTACTTTTTTTTGCAGTGTACTGATTCAAGTTCAACTTGTTAGTACTAGTAATTACAGCCAGCCTGCACAATTTTGTATGTTCATTTAAGGATCAAGTAGGGTAGGAAAAGGATCGAAATCTTTGGCAACTTTTACCGCAGCCACAATCGATATGCCTATGTAAGTCACCAGTTGCGTCGGTCTGGAAACGGGTTATCTATCGGTTAGAGGTGAATGGTCATCTTGGTAATTGTGCACCATCGATGCTAAACGTTGGTTGATGTGAGCTTTTGGTCAGTGACCAAACTGATTGATGTTGACTGACCGTGACTGTAGACATCCTCGGTATGCAATATGACCGGGTTGAGTTGTCCGAACTAGTTGCGACCCAACAAATTGAAGTTAACATCGGACGTATAACATCAGTTGTGATATCGTTGACAAATACACAGCAGCGTAATTTCACTTTGAGTCGAACTGTGTCTTCACAAGCGTTTCTTGTGACGTAGGTTTTCAGTTGTGCCTATAACTTTTCAGTTAAATTCCAATGATTTGATTGTGTTAGCTGACCTCGATGTTTGGCTTGATTGCCCAATCATGCCAACATCGTGGTGCAAAGTGATGAGGCGTTAATATGTAGCCGGGACTTTTCCTACCTTCTTGCCAACATGTTGCGTGCGATTGAAAATTGTGTTTTAACTAGTTGGTGCCGGATGGATGCAGCTTGTATCGTTGGCTTTCGTGAATTTTGCTACCGGCGTAGGTGGCATCATCGTTGATATCATTCTTGATCACTCTGAAGCAATGGTGCGGCACATTTCAGAGATACAACCTTTCATTCTTCATCATCGTCACCATCATAGACAGCAATACATCAGTGGTTCACACTGATGCTTAACTGCCACACAACCACGAAGGGAAAAACCCTATATAGGAAGAGAAAAAAAGAAGGGGAGGGGAAGGGACCTAACTACTAAAAATAGCTACGTCTATATTCAAACATACAACATCAAGGCGCCTACACCTTGCAAACAAACAACCGAGCTGTAAGTGAAAGTAAGACGTCATCAGCATGACAGCTTCCTTGCGGCTGTCATTAGTTAGATGCGGTAATGTTTGAACATTCTTATGAAAGATGCAGCCGAGTAAAAATGTGTGATTAGTAAACTGGACGTTCTCTGCTGATCTGTGAATGAGCTCTAGTAGCAACACCTTCCGGGCATTGCTTCGGCTTCGAATCTGCTCATGCAAGGAGCTCGCAGATAATTTAGATCACGACTTGAAAACGACCCTTGTCGCTGGACTAAGTAGTAAGTAACACTTTTGAAAACGTTTTTAGTTAAAAACCATCACCGTATTGGAGTTTTTCGGGCGTCTGATTGGAAAGGCATTCTGTTATTACTGAATTTCTGCTAAGTCTTAAATCGTCGGTTGTTTTCAGGTTGACGGGGCTTGTTGTGACGCACAGCTTTGTGGTAATAACGCCCAGCTGTGAGTTTGATCTCCCGGTTACCATCATTTATCTCAGCTATGCCTTGGCGGCCTGATGGTGTCCAGCTCACACGTGGTTCTATATGCCACATAGCAACTCCAATAAAGCTTAGCCCTTTGTCATGGTGATTACTTGCGGTCCTGCAACACACGATGGTCGATGCCCTCGGGTTCAAGTGTGACAGCAAGAGCCGGATGTTCCTTACTGCAACTAAACGGAATCATTGTGCAAAGAAACATGCACTTTGTTTAGTCACATTGTTAAAACTAGCAAATATTTCGGAATGTGGAGTACCGATTTCTGTTCACTAATTTTTGCACTGGTCGCACTGCACTGATGTGCTTACTCGAGACGTTTAATACAACTTGTCCATTGTTTCGAATTGGGAAACTGTGTTGTCAGCTTTCTCTGGTAAACATTATCCGTCGTCTTCCGACGTGCAGCAATACTGAGCTGGTAGTTTATTTGACCGTTTGCAGTTTTGTTAACACACCATGTTCCCTTTTTGTTTCAGAAGAACCAACGTCCTCTTGCACTGCTACACAGACTTGTGATGTCAAACACCCACCTCTTCTCGACAGATGTCAAGATCGGAATTCCGAAACATCAGACTTCAGTGGACAGGCGTCAACAGTCGGTTGCTCAGTCTCCACACAACAAAATGTGACCTCGATAGATCAGAACTGTCAAGCGGCAAGTCCCCGCGGAACAATATCATTCAATTTGACCGCCTTCGTCAATTTTGGTGGTTTTATCCTATAAGTTTTACACGGTGGACCAGACTTTTCTGCGGTGAACAATCGCAATAGTAACAAAGAACATCTTATGGAAAAAAGAGAGTTAACTGGCGCAGAGAGAACACGAAGTTCGCCGTCCACTATTTTCAGTGACAAACGTGCAGCATCTAGACTAAAATAAACGACCGACTGAGTGAAGGCAAATGGAAACTTGACTTTGGTTTCCTAAAGCCTTCTTGACCATAGTTAGGGAGACCAATGTAGTTGTACTGTTACTGTTAAAACCTGATGGGCACACAGCGGAAGCTTGTGACGAGTGCTTGGCAATGATTAACTCGAACAGTTTCACTCGGCTGCACTTTGTGATTACACATAACAGGGAAGTTAGTTCGACTGTGTCTTGTCTGAACTAACTGCTTTGCGGTCACTGAGGCCGAGCTTCGGTCGATTGACGCATTGCTGCTGTCTGGTTGACTCGGTGATTGACGTAATCACTGGTAGATAATTCTTGGTCTGTTTATTCGGCTGCCTCTCTCTTAATACATATGTCACTGAAGTTGTAATCGAACAAGCAGACACAATAACAGGTCGAAATATCAGAATGGGACCGCTTGGTTGCTGGTATGCATGTTCTTCTCATACATGCAGTAAGGTGCAACTGGGAAGCATTATCGGTACAACGTAAACTCAATTCTTGCATACATTTTAATCTCATCCTTAAGTGCTGTCTTTCATAGTGTAATAATCTAATGGTCACTACTTTGTTTATACGATACCTTTGTGAACGCGCATTTGGTTGTGACGCTCGGCGAACGTATCGAGGTGGGGATTTGAAATTGGTATATATGTCAGTAATTCTGTTTCTTGTTTTTGCCTTGAATATTTTCCTCGCTCTGTAGAACACCGTTCGAACTGGAGAGTGTTTATGTTACATCGATGAAAAGTTGGGATAATTAAGGTACTATTCGGTCCATGTGAAATACTGTACGCCTCATCATTGCGTCAGATTTTCTGGTAAACTGTGAATTGAATTATGGTTCTTATTTACATGTGAATTGAATAGTGGTTTGGATTGAGTTAAGCTTAATCCGATGGAGTTCAGGAAAATCTTGGCTTTTATTGACTGTCGATATGTCATCCAGGTATCCCTTGTAACTGACGCCCTACTTTACTGCTTCTGAGGTTTCTCGTTCGGGTTTCGTCATGAATGTACCGTCCACCTAACACGCTGATGATATGAGGAGTTATTCCTAGCGAGAGTAGGTCGAATGGTCATGTTGGGCTTATGAGTCTTGGAGCGAGCTGGCTTACGATTGTGGTATCATGCTTTCGAAATAATGTATAACAATAATATTTGTAACCCACATGTTTTCTGTTTTTCGACCAACTAACCATTATTGGGTTGGGCGTCGACTGTGAAATTCCTAGTGTCCCAAGACACTACGGTCGCTTTGGCTGTATAGTTAAATTTGTTGGGAACAGTCGTTGTCAGACTTCAGTATAACAATGTTTCCATTGACTTCTAATTCCTTGAGTCCACTTGTACGTTGTTCGACGAATTAAAAAAAAACCCGGATAAAACCCCATTCACTAGGAGTGTTGACGATCGCGTCGATGCGGATGTGCACCACGTGGAAACATTCTAGTTGCAGATTGGATCTTACCCATCTTTCGGTCATGTACTGTTTTTCCGATTGAGACATATTAGCGGTTTATGGTTTCGTTTGCACTCTGATTTAAAGTGCCTTCCACTAGATTACTCGGTCAATGGAGCAAATGACTCGTATAGCTTTCAATTGTTAGAAATGCACGTGCTCACTCTGGCAAATGGATGTCGTATCTCTTCTTTGTATGTATGTTCCAGTCGATCAACTCTGAAAATGAGATTGATCTGTATCTCAACTTGTTAACGGAAGTAATTCAATGTAGGTGTAGGCTGTCCTTTTGGAACGACATTTATAAGGGTACATGGTTGACCACACTGCTTTATTTTCGCGATCTTTTGCTTGCTTTTTGCAGCAGTTGCTCTCATTTCCATTTTTAAAAATACGGAAAACGGCCATCAGTTGTTTTCTTAATTAGTCCGTATGCTCACTAATCTTAACGTCATTCCTAGGATTTTGGGACGGCTTCAGTGGTTGTGAGAGAGCTCACGCTATCGGTATGTCGGCATAGGTGTATGAAACACATCGCCAGTTTTTGCGTTTTATCTGTCGTATGACTCACAAAGTTGTACATGGGCCGAGTTCTGTATGATCGACTGTACCGAAACAGGAGCTCGAACCCGCGATCGACTGATTCCTAGACAGGCGCTTTTACTTACTACTGAAATGCCATAGGTGTGTGTGAAGTGTGATTGATAATCTCACAGACATTTCTCCGCATTTTTACACCTCTCGGTTGCATTGGTAATTTTTCACCATGGTGAGCGCAGCAGTACGACCCGACCCGTGTGTAAACACTCGCGTCAAAACGCAATCAGTTCACAATGCGGCTCGTGCCCACGTTTCTCAGCCCAGAATAGAAATTAGGTCTCGACACAACCGTCTGTACTGTTAGACGTTGGACCCGCACCAGGCTGTATTTTTTAACGGAAAGTCGCGCAGGTTGTTGAGGTGGTGCTTTACCGAGCTGCCATGTTACCGAACCGTGCGGGGGCTAATGGCATACCGAATGTGTTCGCTGTCCAAAAGTCAGGTGATTCAGTCAGTGAATAGAACGGATCAATATGCGATTGGAAAACGAACGGGTGTGGAACAGGCAGCGCTGTAGTCAGCAAGTAAGACTATCAACAGTAAAACATTGATGTGAAAATTGGAGATTTCCTTGTCTAGAATAGCTTGATGCCAATAGTGTCAACATGGCTCATGGGTCCCGGCTCGGTTACTTTAGATTTTTACGTTTAGATTGAGATTAGTTGACGATCTCCAGACTACATTCGGTCAGTCCTCTTGTCTCCCGTAATGTAACGACTCCAGAGATGGAATGAATGACATGCAGTCGTGGATGAGGCACTGGACGGTGACATTTACTTTGGGTGGACCCATCGCACAGTCTCGTTACTACGGTAAATCCCGTATGCGCTTATCTCAGCACTCTATTCGCCTTCTCGGGCCTAACGAGGTCATGGGAACACTTGGATGGTAACCCCATTCTGCATCTCCTGCGCGTTCGGGGTTGGGTCATGCAAACATGCAATTTGGTTCTCGATATCTGTCTTGATTGGCGGCGACTAATCATGACTGCCTTGGATTAGGACGCTTTCAGGTTATGGAGGTTAGGATGCTCGATGCGGAGTGGTGAAAGAGTTGAAGTCTGCTCACGTGGGCATGAAATGAATTAAACGTGGACTCTTGTATCTGCTCTCCTTCCCGTCAAAATATACCAGTTGAAAAGACCAACCGTTTCCAAGAGCTACGATAGAGAATGCATCCGTTTTCTGACCGACGTTGTATAGTCCGTGACAATTTTTGGTTTCTGTATATTTGGATAACAGAATTGGATACCTTCGAAGTTCACCGTGTGGGTCTCACCGATCAGCACGTCCTAATTGCTCCCCGGAAGAAATTCGGCTTCGCCAAGATCAATAAGTTATCAAACTATAAATACCGATGGCTCAGTTGTCCGTTTGCTTGACTCAACCTTGTGACTACTCTCCTGGTGATTCCTCGACCGTGTGTTGTTCTGGGAACTCAAGTGCTGAGTAATGTGGTCGGTACTTACGGTGGGACCATGCAACAAGGTTATTCAAGGTTCAATGATATTTTCACGTGTGTATGTTCATGTTAGACGTACGGTATTTGTGTTTATTGGTAACGTTTCACTCCTAACTCAGGTAGTTCTTCAGATCAGTTGGATTGATTGCAGGTTTCCAGTTGTTGAGACAAAACAGGCGTGAATCAACGCATTACCCCCGAACGTAACGGGCTGTAGATAAAGGGTGCCAGCATAAGGTTCAAAACTAAGTTTGGGTTTCTGACTTCGGCAGAATGAAGGCATGTGAAGTTGCCCGTGAAAATGAAATCGATATTGTCAGTTGAGTAATTTGATTCCTCAGTAGTTGTCAATAATGATGAGGAATTAAAACTGTTGACATGCAACGGAGTACTTCCTTTTTGCTTGATTAGTTCATCCAGCCACCGATGCAAGTCAGTTGGGTCGAACCGAAACTTATCAAGTCGTAGCCGTCTCTTCGTTTTACCACACTTTCGACATTCGAACTTTTGATTACCTTCACAACTGAACATTCCTCTGATTGTCTGAACATTTTTCATCTCAGTTTCATAATGCGTCCAGCGTGTGACCGGCAGTCGCGGATTTCCCAACCATTATCTGCTTTCGGGACGGTCATGTATTCCTCCACTGTTCATTTAATGTAATCCCTAGTTCTCGAAAAGTCTGTCCAGCTTAAAGCTGTGAACAACCCTTTCATTGTGTTTTCACTGTTCAGTGATCACTCCTTTTAGGGCGGGAACAGTTTTCTCAGATATACCAGGCTTGAACACTGCCGTCCCTTTCTAAACTATAACCTTGATGAACATTAAAATCTTCATGTGGAGATTCTCACGTATACTTGTATGGATTGTTGGCTTTGCTTTGTTGCCTTTGTTGCTGAGTAGTGGACTCTGTGTAACTGATTGTGAAGGAAATTTTCAAGGTAGCGTTTATTTGGTAATCGAGCTGTCCCTTCTTCTTTTACTCATTTCAGGTCACCTGTGTCTATTTGCAAGTATATGGCACAGTGAACGAATGAGTTTGTTATACTGGCATATGTTTGCTTCAGATAGGTGGGCCAGTAACTAAGACTGTTCTCCATAACTGTGGACTTATGATAAGGAATGGTCTCAAAATGCTGTTATACTCGACAGACCTGACGATCTACAATTGGTTGTTGGTTTTAGTGGGATTCTAGTTCGACGATCACTTTGGTGCTTGAATTGAATAAGCCTTATTTATATATCACAGGAAAGGTTCCAATCCACACTATATGTGCATGTCGTCGACGCTGTTTTTGTTGCATAATTAGCCATAGCAGTCGACATCTCATGTGATATTTGTGTGTACACCTCTATAGGTTGTTGGTCCTCCCGACAGACTGTGGTATTTGACTCTCAGTACAGCTGTTTAACACGTATTTTGTGTGTACCGTCACATGTACACAACTTCACTAACATATTTTTCAAGTAGCTATCATTTTCTATATATTATGCCTCAGTCATTGTCACTTTGAAGTTCTGGTTAACCTACTTTACGTGTGAGTTTTTGCTTGTCAGCCGAGTGGTGGAAGTGTTTTTTTGTGAGCCTACGCGTTCTGTCGTGTTATATTTTTGGTGTCAGACTCACAGGAACTTTATGAGTTAAAAGGACCTGAAAGTGCTTGTTTAAATCCAAATATGCGTTGAACGATTTATAAAAATTAAATCAGTAAATCGTTTCATAAAGTCGGCTATGATAAGGTTGAGAATGAGCAAAAGTTAGAGAGAATTAAGCGGAACAGAAACTCAAACATGGCTTATTAAGCATGCTGCAGGTGCACCTCAGAGTTTTGCAATCAACAAGTGACTGACTGCAACGGTAAGTGATAGATAATATTTTACTCTACTGCAGTCGTGCTGTTAATGCTGTCTCATAAGTCAACTTGGTGGTCTCAACGTGTGGGTCAAGTCTGCTCTTGAATTCGTCTGCGGATAGCGCTTTTCTGACACTGATGGGGGTGTTCCGACTTGTCTGTATACCTAGCAGGTGTTTTCTACGAGTTACCTGGCTCATTTGATTTTGCTTTTAGCTAGTTGAGGTGTACGTTCGGGCTAAGCGACGACAGATTTCCTGACAGGTGCTGAGGCCAATGTGGGAATTTGCATGCTATGACTGAGTCTCCTGATTTGTTTGTAGCGCGCTGAGAGCTATCCCGAACGTACACAGCAACTTGACAGGATAAGTTGACGAGTGAACGGCCATAACCGCTCTTGTGGCTGGTTGTGCCTTCTCAATGAAACTAATGCTCCTTACGAGGTATAGGCAGCAGAGCTGCTGTTTAGCTCTAGGTGAGGGCACCCCAACGAGCTGAACATAATCCAAACGTAATCCGATCGGAACGACCCAATCGGTCCAGTGAGTAATTGAAGCACAGACTTCGCCTTCTTGACCGTTGATACACAGTTGGAAAATGAGCTAAGGTCATTTGAAGTCATCGTTCTCAGGCTGAGCTAACGGTACTGACACTCATTTTTCATGTCCACGACAATACAAAGTACAGCCCGAATGTCGGCATTGCATTACTTCACCCTCTTGAACTGATCTGAAAGTGGAGCGGTCGGTGTCTCACGTACGAAAGCAGATCCATTTTTAACTGCGTACAGTTGGGTTAATTAACTGTACTAGAGAAGCTATTCATCATCATCATCATCATCATCATCATCATCATCATCATCATCATCATCATCATCATCATCATCATCATCATCATCATCATCATCATCATCATCATCATCATCATCATCATCATCATCATCATCATCATCATCATCATCATCATCATCATCATCATCATCATCATCATCATCATCATCATCATCATCATCATCATCATCATCATCATCATCATCATCATCATCATCATCATCATCATCATCATCATCATCATCATCATCATCATCATCATCATCATCATCATCATCATCATCATCATCATCATCATCATCATCATCATCATCATCATCATCATCATCATCATCATCATCATCATCATCATCATCATCATCATCATCATCATCATCATCATCATCATCATCATCATCATCATCATCATCATCATCATCATCATCATCATCATCATCATCATCCTCATCATTCAAATCATCCCATCCATCATCCATCATCATTCATCATCATCATCTATCACATCTATTCGTTCATTCCACACATCATCATCAATCATCATCATCATCATCATCATCATCATCATCATCATCATCATCATCATCATCATCATCATCATCAATCATCATCAATCATCATCATCATCATCATCATCATCATCAATCATCAATCATCATCATCATTCATCTCACATCGAAATCAATCATCATCATCATCATCATCATCATCATCATCATCATCATCATCATCATCATCATCATCATCATCATCATCATCATCATCATCATCATCATCATCATCATCATCATCATCATCATCATCATCATCATCATCATCATCATCATCATCATCATCATCATCATCATTATCATTATTATCATTATTATTATTATTATTATTATATTATTATTATATTATGTACAGAAGTGCATCCGTGGTTCACATTGATGCTTAATTGTCACACAACCACGAGGGAAAAAAACTGTATATGGAGTGAAAATAAAAAAAGGTAGGAGAGTGATGGGAGACCTTACTATTAAAAGTTGCTACGTCTATATACACATCTAGATCAAGGCGCCTACACCTTGCGAACACACGTTGTCTGTTCTAGCTAATTTTCTCTCTCGAGTTGCACACTTGTTAATTAACTGACCTGAAGTGTGCGTTACGTTTTGGAGCAATTTTCACCGGTGATTTTCAGTTCAGTCGTCTGATCACCTGATCTACTGTTGTTCGACTTGCGCCAGTCCACAGTAGTCTACATCACAGATCGATCGCGTGTGATGGATGGCATGATTGGATCACACCATCGCTCGCGATTTCTTGCACATTGAACTTACAGGTCACCCGGCTTGATTATACAACTATTTGCGTTCTGTTGCTGGTTTCGAAGTTTACAACTTTCTATACCCTCTTTTTTACTTCAAGTTTCTGTACACCCATAGGTTGTGATCGTTTTGTCTCTCTCACAAAGTTGTCCATACTTGGTGTCCAGTTTGAGAATTAGGCGACTTTATAGTGCGCATTGTGTTTCTGTTCAAATCGGTTCATGTTAGTAGAAAATTTGTGCGCTGTTGGTGTTACAAGTTCACGCTTTCATTCGGAAACATGTTATGAGACTTAGACACATTATATATTCGGTCACCTGTTTTCGTAATGTGTCCGGATGATTATGGTTAATTCATCCGCATGAACTGCATACTTGGTACATTTCTGTGTTCAGATTGCCTAACTGTTTGCAGTGTATAGCCAGTTTTCGCACCCATATACCCGGAATGGGTCACAGCCACGTGTGCTGTAGCGTGACTGCCATTTCTAACTCGTTACTGTTCGTCCCGTTGGCCCAGTCTATCGATTGCCAAAACCGTTCAGTTCTTTTTGATTATTTTATGTTGGTGATGCCGATGGCACATACAGCCCACTACCTATTTCGTCGTATATGTTTGCTTACACATTCGATCTCCAACACAGCAACTCTGTTTGTAGTGTAAATACCGATAGCTTATCTTAAATTTACTCACATATGATTTACTTGAATGCCGTTGTATGACTTTTACAGTTTGACAATGCGTAGTCCTCATGTGACTAACTGTGTGACATCGAAACAAACGTCAGGTGATGTATATTCTTAAAACTCGTTTCAGTCTAAATCTACCGAACAACGTCGTTCTCGACAAAAGCAAACTCACTTTCTGCTCATTAGTTCATCCGATTGGGGACGCTTATATTATTGTTCTCCGGTTTAATAATCGTAGTCATTCTTTACACCGATATCCACTACTTTGTAACTTCTGGTGCAAATCCTAGGTTTAACAACTTTACTGACCGGATAAGCATTCGAAGGCACTCTGTTTCGAAACCCCGGCATAAGGTTTGGTGGCCAGTTTGTCTTATTGTATTTTTCGAGTCATTACCACCTTTTTGTTTGTAGTGTGGTATTTTGCTGATCAGCCAAAATCAAGACTTGCCAATGACTATCATTTTAAAATTCTTGCTTGACAAAAAAAGCTTTCGGTGCTTTCCTGTAAGTCGTTGGTTTGCGTTTATCTACCAATTTTTCTTGGCAGCCAACCGGCAGATTGCTCTTCCTGTAGCTGTGCTGTTGGTCAACCAGACGTACATTTGTTACTGGTTAATGTACCTGCACTCAAATATGCTTAGCTTATTTAAGGTTGCTCTCTCCCTCTCCCTACATTACTTTGACTGTTCTTGCTAAACGTCGATTCATACTGTCGAATATATTACATTATCCACGAACAGATACCAGATACTCATTTCTATCTAACAGGCAGTTACTAACTCGGTGGCTTCCTGCTTTTTTCCATGCAGTTTTGTCACTCACAACCTTGTCTATGCCCGTGCCACAGTATATTTTGGTCAGGCTCATGGCTGCTGTGATGATGATGATAATGTTGTCTATGCCAAAGTATGCTTTCCTTTGTTCACCATGTAGTATTGATTGACGCTTTTGTGCCTATCGTCTGGGCAGTTCGGCATTCGATGAACAGTCGATACATCATATGAGACACGGTTCACTAAAGTCAATCCCATGTGGTAATAACTACGTGGAACTGCTTTACTAATCATTCCACTGAGTGGCTGTAGATACGCCACGTCAGATAATAAACTGAAGTACATTTCAAGGTATGCAGTTTCCGAATGTTTTCATATTCTTTCATTATTCTTAAGCATATTATGAAATTGATACTTGAAATTCCTTCTTTCGGGGTGTATAAAACAAGTTCTTGACTTAACCTAAACTACAGTATGTTGGTCGATTTCACTCCATCTTAATACTGAAGATGCTTTACGATAAGATGGAAGCGACTTAAAAGAGGCTATCGTTACTGGTGGTGACCGACACAGTAAATATTTAGGGTTATTTTAAATGCTAAACAGCGTGCGTTATAAGCGGCCTTTCTATGAACCACCTTGTTGCGATGTGACACAGGAGTATTTCTTGGTTCTGATATCGTGGCCTAGCATTCGAGTGTGTCACAGTGATACTCCGTTGGTTAGTTGGAATGTGAGGCGACTTCCTCTCTTACTCCCAACATTTTCAACATGTTGATAGGGTGATCTCCCTCATCTCACTGTAGTTCATGAAATTTTCATAATCTCGACAGTCTCGTGTATTGATTTGTCCGCCTAAGACATGTACTTAATCTCTTCAGCGTATTACCTGATGTAAACGCATCCGTTGTTTGCGCGTGATTTGCCTTGGGACGTCTTGTGGGTTTTACGTGATGAGTCGTTTTCCAGTACCGCTATGACTCACGGGGCTCTGACATCGTGGCTAGAAATGTACATCTTATGGAATACAGTGATGTGACTGAAACCGCTGTTTGTCGTATTGCGGTAACGGAGAGTGCCTTCCAGAGGGCAACTAACTGTTTGTGTATCAGTTCTGGTTCGTTTTACCTCCCGCTGTTTGCTGGAGATCACTGGTTTCTCTAATGTTCATGGTAGCTCAGTTACAACCCACGTTTGCAATCGATTGAATTGATCGTTTAACCGTAACTGACACATACCATATGGTTCAAACCAGTGTATGGTAATTATCGTCGGCCCTGCAGTTTAAAGCTTCAGTTTGCTCGGGTGATCGAGGTTACTCGTCGGTATTGTGTGGTTGTTGTTGCCCTGTTCACTTTGGTCGCACCCGCTCGTGTCGACTGATTTTCCGTCAACCATTCCTTACTGACTGAATACCAGGTAGTTCAAATCGCCATTTGATTATTGGGCCAAGACAATGCGGCTCACAAGTCGCCTGTATTTCTAAAAGAAAGACTGTACTCTCGGAGTAACGTGGATGCACGTTTTTTCACTGTGAGAGTCCGCGGTTGTCCCACAACCCCGCCTTCGAACATATTCGTTTCACATTACCTCTTGTATTGCAGCCGATCGATCGACCGGCTTTTTGCACTCTCCCAATTTAGCACCCGCTTAACTGCCCGCGCAATCCACTTATATGGAACCATAGAGATGTTCACCCAGTCATTGACCAGTCCTTCGATCACCTCTTGTATAAAAAATAACGTAACTCGAATTTGCCGTAAGTCCA
>LOND01002715.1:6474-18583 GCA_014220965.1 Paragonimus kellicotti | reverse complement strand
CGATTGACAACCAACGACGCTCACTCAGTCACCTGTCAACGAATGTAAACAGTTGATACTATTCGGTGGCTTCGCATTATTAAAGGAGATTGATTAGGGGTGAAGCTACTATTACCTCTTGGACAAATACGTTTTCAGTTGGAAACCGGTTTGCAGCTTGATTCACATCACGGAACATCGTCGATGCTGAGGAGCAGAATAATGGTCGTGTTTAAAATGCCTGAAAAATGTCATTCTAAACATTTCCGTTGCATGGCCTTGTAAATGTTATTTGAAAGTGCTCAATTTACGAGCATTTCAATCGCCGTTCCAATGTTGAGAGAATAGACGTAGTAGCACGTGTCGATACAAGGCTGGGCGTAAGTGGCTGTAATGGTTCAGAGGTAATCATTTGTGAGGGAGCGCTGAACAGATGTCTCAGCAGTGCAGTGATTTTTTTTAAACATCATTCCAATATAATACACTATATCATTTGTGTACATACCTTATGCAACCGAACAACCGATTTGCAATACAGCATACAGTCTTAGCAATTATAGTGTAGAGCTGTAACTTAGAAGGGAAATGTCTATCTCTCTGCTAGCACCACATGTCTGGTTAGCGTCAATTTTCGACTGTGGTGTACATCCTGGCTAGCATGTTAACTTTGTTCCTTGTGATTTGAAGACAGGTGTAAATGAATGATTACTCTGCTGATTTCACGCAAAACTAAGTCGTCCCGTTTTAATGCGGTATCGCAGTCAGGTTATTTTGTCACGCGTGGTATTAAACCAGCTAATCGCCACTTGAAAAGTATAAGTATAATCATACTAAATATGTAGAAGCGTATTATTTACAAAATTAGCCGTTGCAGTATGATCCGTATTTCCATGTTGGTTAAAATTTCGCTAGCATTGTTGTGTATTGTTTGTATTTTTGTGTTTATTGCAGTTTGAGTGATATGGATCATTCTGTCTCCAACAGGTCATCCCGGATTTTTCTATTGGATCCCACTGGTCACATCCCAGCCCGTGTGTCCTCTCAGAGCTCATTCCGACGGGTGACGTAAGTGCATTCATGTTACCCTATCGACTGTTTCCATAGTGAATAGGTTAGGTCACAGTTCTGAACACACACCCTTTGAAGTGGTGGAACTTTATCAAGTTGCTAGTTCTCATACTTTTTTTACTCTGAACGTAAAGTAGTTGCCGTACTCCTTCGTACTAATGCTCCATATCCTCATAATCTGCTCTGTGTGAGTGTAAATGTGCTTATCAAGGCCTATGCGTAAAGTCAGACTTAGTTTTATGAAATTGTCCAAATCTAGTTACGTGTCGGAGTAGCCTTTGTAATAAACAAATATTCTCTAGGTTTACCTCTACCTTGTAGTTACTCAAGAAATCTACTCAAAGGAAACGTCTGTTATTCAGAATATCTTAACTTTTTCGTTTGTTATTCGTAGTTTCTAGCTATTCGCTCGTTCTTTCTATTCTTCGTCCCCTTATCAACCACACCACTTTCTCAATCTTTGTGTTTTTTGAGACGACATGGGACTCCCAGTAAAACATGGCTGACCAGTGACTTCATGTTTCCACGGTGAAACTGACTTGTCCTATATCTCCGAATAGTTCAAAAGCGACCTGTGGAAGGTGGTCTCAGGCTGCTGAGTCAACTGTCGCTGTTGGTTGTCTGTGCTAGGAATGCTGTCTGTCATGATGTTCTAAGGTTTTGCCCTTTGTAGCGTTTTTTTTGGTCACGCGGTGTGTCAGATTACAATCCAGTGATCCAGGGTTAGTGAGAAACTAACTGCTATACTTAGCTTGCGTTAAATCCTCGTCATATGTTGTCCGTGTGTCTACATTCTTCTTTGACTTCCTTCCCATCCGAAGTTGTAACCACTTCTGGCCAACTTAGCCAACGAATGAAAAGACGTTAAAACGGCAACTTTATCCCTTCATTGCCGTGTTTAACGTCTCGACCGTCCATGAATTGCGCAAAGTTAAAAAACTTAGTTGACGGTTTACACATCACTCGGTTCTGATGCCGGACGCCAGAGTTGAGGATATGTATACTGGATACTGTCAATTGCTAGGCGGAGTTTGGAAGGCTTTTGTTCTTATTCTATGAAAATTATTATCTAGTGTGTTACAGTAAGTGATATATGTAGCACCTAAGCGTTTGGAATGTCGTTATGCAGTAAGTTGAACTTAGGAATTAGTTTCGCCTCATTCTCATTTTCCTCCACATCTTATTGATCTTCTTATGCTTGTTATTTGTTCTTTATTCTGTCACTTGTCCAACAACTGTGTATTATAGGGAATTTTATGTTACCGCCCGAAACGCTTGACAAACGACAACGTTACAATTTTCAGCATGTGAACACTTACTTAAACAGTGACAAGAAATGTGCCGTATTTTTCACAATTTTGCTGAAAACAAATTCACTGTTTCAAGGGGGTTGTTTTATTTTTTTTAATGCACGTCGCTCCTGATTATCAATTCCTCAGTTGCCCTGTCATCAGTCACATATGGTACCTTTATCTGGTATTACCACGTTTTGCCTGTTATTCTATGCTCTCGTTTGAACAATCCAATGATGCAGGATGTCACATTCCACCCGGGCCGTAACTCGTCGAGTGTAAACGCAACTACGCTGGAAGGAGCAACCAGAGCCGATACGCATCCGAGCTTCACGGCTCACGAGGTGCGTTTGCCCCACTTTTTGTCTGTCTACTGACTTCTACCTGGTTAGCACTGTTGCTCGTATTTTTGTATTTCCGTTCTGTCGACGAATGAAGCCATCAGTTTTTGTCGTTTTTTTAAACGTGTGCGAGTTCGTCACAACTTGTTTTGCACGTTTGCTCCATGTCGATGTCGTGGTAATGTTATTGACTGTAATACTTAGCTCGGCGGATTTCAACTCCAGCTATTTTTTACGGTCTTGGCAACTGTTGTATAACAGGCAGTTTCGTTGTGAGTAGTATACTACTCACAAGCGACATTCGGGAACAAAAGGGCAAGCCCCAACGCCAGGAAGACGACGGACCAGAAGAGACTATTGGAATAGTGTGTACGCGCTATGGGAGAAGTGCCACCAGGGCGAATGACAACGTACTGCCACCCAATGTATGTGAATGCACGTCAGCCGTGCAAATGAGTGTACGCGTTTGTGGTCCCATGTTTAACATGACCTGTACGGGAGTTCGTGCAATAAACGAATTTGCAGGCCAAGCGTCTTTGCGGTCACAACAGCAACCTGTTTGCGTTTTAAGCTTGTTAATATATATTTTTGTTGTTACGCACCTATTCACATGCAAGCTGGGTATTGTCACGTTGTCTAGACCTGGACGGCCGGATCAGTCGAAGCTACCATCGTACGACTGTACCGTCGTAACAGACCTAGCTGTCAGTACGCCACCTACAACTGCATAGAACATGGACTGATGGTGCCGATTTCCCTGTTGATTGTTGTTATTGCACAAATAGGTCTATTGCTTGTTATGTGAAACATAATCATTCTCTCCCTCTTTCAGGAAGAGCCTTGGTGTCCTTGTTGCCATCAGCGACTAGCTTCACGAGACGACCTTGAGACACATCTTCAACAATGTTTGGAGCAATGATAACTAACTGTATCTCACCACCGAACTGAGTCACTCTCAAATTCGCGTCGCCCCGACCTCTGCTGTTCATGTGACAAATATGTTGCCTCATCCAAATTATTTTCGAGGCACTGAGTATTTGTTGTCATCATTTTCTCATCTATTACTTATTCACCCATCTTATCCTGTGTAGGAGTACACATCCTAGTAGTGACGGATGAGTTATTTGCGTCCTCACGCACATTTGTTCCCAGTCACTTTCTATCACTCGCATGGTTTAATTCGGTGTTCTTCGTGATTCATCTCATCCCCACGTGGTGACAACTACTCAGATTATCATGATACACTCACTCTCATTTGAAAGTTTTTCATATTTGTGCTTTTATTTACTGTCTCGCACGAACATACATTTTTTCCGCTTTCACTCTTTTTCGGAGATTTGAATTGGTTTGGTTTCTGGAGAAGTGGCTACAGGTTTGATCGTGTGCACCTTATTTCGTAGTTGTATTCAACCCTACTCGTTCAGTTGGGGATATATGGATCGGTTGCTTCATTAGTTCCTTAAAGATCATTTTCCACACTTCCTTTCGTCCTTGTCTAGGCTCGCTGCGTGTAGGTGCTAGTTGGCTGCTCCTCTCTTAGAACCATTCCCTACTTCGGTCAGCCCGTATCAGATGGGTCGTGCGTCTAAGCAGTAGGATTGTCTATCGGCAAGTAGCTCCGAATTCGTGATTGGTACACCGCGTTCGCAGTTCAAATCGGGCGGATTAAGAATTCTGTTTGACACATTTTTTCACTCGATACTACATACTCATGTGGTTATCGACCAAACAGTTAGATAAAAGGTGATATCCACCATGTTATGAGGTCACACGGCTGGTGCGGGCTGCATTCCAGTTTCATCGCGTGCTACAGTCGGCTGTGCATTCGTTTCCGTTAGCATTGTGGTTTTATTATTCAGCTGTTACTGTCAGGAGTGACGTTCATTCAGTCACTAGTGGTCATGAATCTGACCAGATGGTTCTGTGGTTCGGCCGCGATTCTCCACATCAGTGACGAGAAACACTTTTGAAGAAAATTTCAAGACGAAAGGATGAAAAATTTGGAGTTAAATAAAGATAGACAATATTGTTGATACGAGAGCATTTCTGGCTTCATCGCGTTGCCATTTTGGAAAGCGTTTCTAACTAGCGATCACGAGTTTTTCAATCCGGCCAACAACACCTATCCACTTTACTTAACGGAACAGTCATCGATTTCACATTTGTAGCCACGTCGTGGTTTCCCTTAACTATCAATGGTCATGGTAAATGATGTCCCGTGAGACAAGTGCTCATTTGGCTTACGAAATGCATGATCCATCCATCCATCACAATTTAATTTTTCACTGGTTGATCCCGTTTTTGAAACACTGACAAGTCCACGCGATCGTGTCACTTGCTGTTGATTAAGAGACAGAGAAAACGGTAATCGAATCTTACCATTCTGTACAGTTCTTTGTGAACGTGTTACGTTTCCGAGCCGTAGGACGTGGTGGATCGTGAGCAGGCGTTATGCCCTATTTTACAGCGATAACCGGATGTCTTTATAACGGTACAACTGACTCAATTGAAAGAAATGTGTATCTTTGCTACTCTGCTGTTAATGTTTCTTAGACCGTTTTACGAGGTGATGTCACCCACATGCATGAAAGAGTCCGCGATCTCAGGTAGACTGCGGCGGAAGAGGTGAAAGTTTGATTGATTCAGTGTCAACATTGTTTTATTTTTTATGGAATGTGCATTGCATTCAACTTGCTCAGTATGGCCTGCTTGCCTCTGGCACAGGGATTGAGCAGAACAATACCGTACTTCACGCTGGTTGCTTAGTGTCGGTTGAAGACTCCACATCAAAATAGATGAACTCATTTAGCTCAGCGGGGACGTCATTTGTAACGAAGTTGACCAAAATGAAAGAGGTCGTACGCCCCCGCCGAACGCTACTCACAGTAAGGAACCAACAAGACGGTAGCAAAGTGAGTATGCAATAATCTTTGCGAAGAAGACTTCCCCGGGGTCGTTAGGATTAACCGGATCAGAAGCAACCTGCAGTCACGTCATGTGTACAGCCTGTCAGTCGAATAAACAACCGTTCTGAGGCCGGAAATTGTTCAGAGTTATGACGAGTTTTTTTTTATTGTTTCATCAGTTACGTTTTCTTGCAGCGTTGTTCCAGTATTTCACTGTCTGGAAAGGGAACATATGCAATGGGCCAGTTCGCTCAGGCGCTGCAGCCTTCCTGGCTATGAGTTATTCACCCAAATGATTAGTAACATCGTCTAACCTAACTGAAACACTAACTGGCACAAGCATCTTCTAGACCACGATTATTTCGTTCATATATTCTGTACTGAAGTAGCGTGATGCAGGAATCCACACTCAGTTGGATTTTTTCAGTTTGCTTTGAAGAGTGTCTTCTAAAAATTAGAAGGAAGGTGCATTGTACACTGTCCTTTCTGGATCACCTCCGTTGTACCTCAGCGGGTAACTAGATTCATCCCATTGCTTGCCTGCATGGTCTTACCTGCCTCTAAAATACTCAGCAAGCGTCCTGAATCAGTTTACAGGTGCTACCCAGTGAAGTTGTAACATACAAGCCGGCCGTTTTTACTCCGGTTGTGGACCAACGTGGAGACACCGGGGGACAGCGTTCTTCCGAAGGAGGGGTTCCAACAACAATCCTGTAAAAGGAAACAATACACAAACATGAGCCAAAGGCCCAGTAAGCCATGCACACGACTTACACAAACGAAAACTAAAACGGCATCAACACACGGCAACACGCTATCGTAAACAATCCTAACTCAATCCGTGCGCGCTTGCTGGTTTCCACTGCTCCTTTCGGAGTGACTCACTTTTGTTTCACGGTCACCACTGGTGGTTATCAACTTGTCAATACCGAACCGGCCGCTTCATCATTTGGGGATGCCATCTCTCCTGACTTGCCCGTTAGTCGGAGCCTGCACTGTCGTGCGAGCTGGTCAATCTTCAAGACCCTTCAGGTTGCCCCAGCGCGGTCAGTGTGTGTGCACTGCGTCCGTCCGTTGTGCTCGTGCGTGCACGCTCGGTGTGTAACGTAGCTGGCGGCAGTCGAATTTGACATAGACAATAACAACCATAAGCTATTGATCGTGAATTCAGCAACGACTAACCCATTCTAGATTTGCTCTCAGGATTTGTACAGTTTCTTCCGTACGCCCCAGTCGATCAGACTGTACAGTATATAGCAAGATTCGCGCGAGGATATTGATTTTCTCCTACAAATCTGCGGCGTATTGACTAGTGAAGGTGCATTATTTAGACTGTCAATTATTCCAGGAATTCTTGAAAGAAATCTTCCTTTAAGATAGGAAATGACGTTGTTTCACAGTCTTCGATTGTTCCTTGATAGTAAGTGAACGCTTCCCCGAATGTGTCATTGTGAGTACTCTGTCCTGCTTCATGTAGACAATACAACGTAATGTTGGATCCTCAGTAACGATGTAGATAGTCATGTAATTGATCTACTTCATCAGTACCGAATGGGTTATTGAATGTTTTAACTGGCGTGGGACAATTCACAAGGTATTCGTTTCAATGGTGATATTTGGTCTTCATTTTTGTCCAACAAATTTCGTTGCATTGTGCTAGTCAATTACATGCACTTTCTGTGCACGAGTCTGAGACTAGTTGAATTGTGCACAATCCCACACACTTATGGGATTGGCTGCTGAAAATTTCGTTCATTAAGAGAAACTGCTGACCATTTTTATGATGGTACTCTGTTTGTAAGTCTTATTGTGTTTCCGGAAATTGGACCCCATACGTATTTGGCCGTTAATATGTACATGCACCCTACTATTCTGGCACAGATTGTACGTCAGTGTTGACCGGTAGAAGTGAACAGATTTCGTTTCTAACCGGATCTACAAAAACTAATTGTGCACGTCTACTCCAGGATAGGAGATGCAATTCATACAGGTCTGATCTGTGTGCTGTTCTGTCGGCACATTTCGATTCTCATAGATGAGCTTTTTCATCGTAGTTTGGCTACCAATCTTGCCGTTAAACGTTATTAAAAAATTCGGGCAGTCACTGAAAAATGATGCAAATACTGGTTCGGTGTTTGTCGCTGTTCTTATGGATTAACTGGGAAACAATCTCATTCAGCCGCAGTTCTGTTTACTGTCAGCCTGCGTTGGTTTTCACAATCTCACTCCATCGATCAATACATTCCTACTTCAGTCAATTAGATCTTATTGATCGCCTCTGCCACGTATACCTTCGATATGTTGTTCATTTTTCTGTACTTGATACGTTAAGTGAAAATCACACTTATTAAATTGCGGTCTTCATTCCTTGTCGACGGTCATATTACTTGTCTGTTTGTGTGTTGACTTTCTGCAAATGGTTTCACACAGTTAATCAATTACGGGTCATTGTCACTTTCTCCATTAGCTAGTTTTTATGACACTCGGGCAGTCTCATAATCATCAAAGCCAGCAATACATCACTGGTTCGTGCTGATGCTTAACTACCAGCGACTACCGCGAAGAATAAAGCAAACCTTAGTTGAGAAGTGAAAGAAAAAGAATGAACCTTACTACTAAAAATCTTGGCCTAAACGCGAACACTTACGACGAAGGTGTATACATCTTGCAAACGTACAACCAAGCTATATGTGAAAGTGGGGCGGCGTCAGGTTTCAATCTACCTCGCCATCAATTGTGCTCACTTCACGGATGACTGACAGATAACGACAACACTCACGCCACTGAGGCCTACTTGTTACCACTTTACCTAAGGTCTCTAACCACCGACTCTGAGTCACGAGGACTTCAGCCCGGGAAGTAAATCCGGTCTATAATGGCTGATAAGTGACTTCAGTTTTCTACTTCTCATTGTCTGTCCACTTGGAATCTTATACTAGTCGGCCGCATCAAACACTTCTCGATGTGGCCAGCAACTGGCTGGAATCCTGAATCCTGAATCCTGGTCCAACCACCTAGATCCTGTACCCACTTAAAGATTTGGCGAACGTACTGGCCTGATATTCACGACCATATTTCCGCTTCTCCGCATCCGTGTGATCGAACATAGACATCGTTGGTTGAATACCTGAAGGCGATCCATGTCGACTTTGAGAAGCCGGTTTTCTTAGCCGTAAAGCACGAGCACAAGGAACGACTGTTTTCATTATATCACAATTTTTCCTATTATCTTGTCGTTATTGTTCCTACTAAGTACATTTTTGTCTTGGTTGTTTGGCTGATGACAGTAGATTTAAACCTAAGCTAAATTGGCTGTATTATTCTGCAAACACCAGCTCGCTTATCAGTATGAATGAACCGAGGTCTTTTACTGGCTACTTGTAGCACTCTTCTAGGAGTATATTAAAGTCACTTTCGACATCTCCAAAAATCCTTAAATCTCAAGTGAATTGAACGTTAACTTTCCAGCATTATCGTACCCATTCGTCTCTGTCAGCAAAATCCCCGAAGTTACATGGGTAATTTCTATACATTTTCGGATAATCCGATCAGATAGTTTGTAAGAGTAATTAGACTAAAATGGCCCTTTTTATGTTTTTCACCTTTCCAATTCGTTCATCAGTAAGGTTGATACAACGATCGTCCAGCTTTTACACATCGTTTTATGGGAGCTTGCAATGTTATGGTCCTACTACAGAGAATCTAATCGGCTCTAAACAGTTGCGCCGAAGTTGTTCAATTAGATTACATTTGTTTGTCCCCAAGCGATCGGTATGTCTGACTTATTTGGAACTCCTGACACAGTACACTGGTAAGCATAGCCATCATCGATCATGAATTGAATGATGCATACCGAACCAAATTAATTGACTATACAGCGCCACGCAGACGTAGGCGGCCTATTGCAAGTTAACCAATAAAACGCTGAAACGTATGGAAGACATGAAACGAACGCTACGGAGTACGAGATATTGCAGTGTTTTCATCTGGTGGGTGTTGAAAATCAGAATGTAACAGAAAAAATTGCTGCCAGATTAACGAAACCTACGAAGGTACACGTAGTAATCCCTACTATCAACCAATGTATACATGAACATGTTTTAAGCACGAATGAAGTAGCCTCGAAGTATCACCCTCAACTTGTACGAAATTTGAACCTCACCCTAAATAAGGCAAATCTCATAGACTTCTTTTAAATTCCGCACTTCGGTTAATAGGTCAAATACAGCGAAAATAGCACGGAATACATTGAAAACAGGCTTCACAGAGCGTGCTAAAATTGGTATATCCCGGTCACAGCGACGGAATACTAGAACAAGCCTAAAAAACACTTCATGCTGTTTCCAAGCCCTAATACCAACAGGATGATCACCACATAATTCGGACTGCAGCAATAATACAACCTTTCGAGGAGCATTAGAAATTAAATATCTCGGTGAACAGTGACATACGTCGAGACCCTACTTAGACACATTTGAAGACGACTTCGTGGGACTTCCATGAATAAAACGGTTATTATGTAGTGCATATATGTTATGTAAAAATACCCAACGGGACTTGTGCCAAAATCCAAACTTCCACGTAGATCATGCAATTTACGCTGATGAGTTTGAAACTGCATAACCGATTAATGGTTATGAGAGCCTGAACGAATTACGACAAACTTCAAGCTACCGTAAACAAAACAGCCGTCATCTAGTATATGTATATAATTATATATAAAAATATGTATGTATGTTTACCAAGAAATATAAGGTGGGATAGGAACTATAGAGGTATCTCGTGGTCATTCTTGTGGAAGCACGTCGTTGAAACCGAAGCATGAATCGGATACAGCCAAACAAGCTCAGGTCAACCAGATATTTACTCAAGAATCCAACTACAGGCCAACCAATAATGCCCACGTGACCGACACAGCAGTCTCCGCCGTATTGACCATGTGATATGAATAGGACAGCGTATGAGGCTGGGTGAATTAGAAGTTACCTGCAAGAGCCAACGATGTTGGGCGGATATAAGTAAGTAATAAGTATATAACATAGATCAAGAGATTAGAAATTCCAGGTCCAAAAAAGTAGACTACAACGCAAAAACGCCAAGTTCATGCGCGAAATCCCTGACTGATTTCACAAGCACTACATTCTCTGGGAGAGTATTCCAGTAATCTATTGTTTACTGAAATGGACGGGATTCGGTTCCTACTTGATCAGACCGAGATTTGTTTGACTGTAGAGGGTATCCACGAAGAGCCTGCAGCCGTTTCAGCATAAGTAACACAAAGAGATCAGGATCAATGTGGACAGGCCAATATATAGTAGGTGAGGATCACCTCATAGTCATCGACCAAATAGCGAATACATACCTAGTCTGTCAAGTCGGTGTGAGTGATAGAATGTTCACACTTTGTGCCAGTGGAGTGCCCAAAGCACTACCTTCTCCAGTAACAGTTCATTACGCACTAAACAGAGCAGGTTCACTTGGATACAGTATTAGAGGTGAGGTCTCACAAAAGCAGTAAACAAGGTGTAAAACAAACGCGTCAGCAATCAGTCGGGCCTTATTTAGCTACTGGCCTTGAAGACGCCGGAGATAATGAAACCAAGATCCACCTGATGATTCACAATAGGCAGCTGCGTTTCTCTTAGTGGATATGTAGTAGCAAAACCAATACGTAATATTGCGCATTTCAAAAGATGTAATGACAGCAGCCACTCTCTTGATCACCTTTAAAGCTAATTCGGAGCACTCTGCAAAGCCTACCAGCCTCCTGGGTCGTCCACGATTTGCCACATCTTGAGGTCATCCGCAACCATCGGTGAAGGTACTTCCAGTAGGTCCGGAAGCTCATTGACGTAAGGCGAGATGAGGGTTCAAAGCCGAACATTGCAGCAACCCGCCCATCACAGCATAACGGTGGGAGTATTGAGTCCTACGAGGACATACTGCTCCATGCCCTGCAGGAACGCAGATATTCGCAGTAAAATGATCTTATTAAATCCGGAGGAGTGTGGTTTCATGCAAAGTCTCTGATGAGGTACCTTGTCAAAGGCTTTACTAAAGCCGATGGAAGCTGCATCTACGACCTGGCCCTGATCCGCTGCCTCCGTCCAGTTCTCCTTTGCAGTATGAAGGTTTGTGAGGCGAGAGTGACCTGTCTGAATGCATGATGAACTGGTCTAAGAAGCTAAAACAGACCGGATGTGTTTCGATTTTCTCTCCTGCCAGTCTGTTGGTTTTTCACCACGACACTAGTCATGCTAACAGGTCAATGTCTAGCAGCTGACGCCGTATCCCCCCGGGACAGTACACCACCGTTGCATGCCAATTCACGAAAGACCTCGTTTTCAATGGAATTCCAGGAGACCAGAGTTAGCTGACTGCATAAAACCATTGCAAGTTCAAAAAGTAGTGTATGGTGGGTGAGCGATCTAACTATACTACTCAATCTACTACACAGTAGCCAGGCAGGAGTACGTATTTGCAATATTGAACTGCCGGGAGGAAAATACGAGAAAAAACATTG
>LOND01002714.1:31459-51560 GCA_014220965.1 Paragonimus kellicotti | reverse complement strand
AATCGCGTATATTCCGTACTTCGTTGTTCGTTACCGTTATTCGTCGTGCTGTTATCCGCTGTTTCATTGACCGTCATTCCGTTTTTGTTTACGTGCTCGTAGGTTGTAGATCGAGTCATAACAATATGGATGACCCAGCTGGCTTGTACGGAATGCGCTGTGTGCCTCCAAAGTGCCGCTTCAAGACCGAGGCATTCCCACTCTTACCCTCTCCCACTTGAGACTGTAAACAATTGTGTGCACTTGGGTGGCGCTTCCTCGTCAGCCTGTAATAGTTCTGATGATGTACCAGTGAGGATGACAAGGACATAAGCTGTCCTTGTTGACCTACGTCATTTGTGGACGTCGAAAAGACGTTCGATTGTCGCTGAAAGGAAGAGTATATAATGCTTGTGTGCGTTCTGTTTTGCTCTATGGTTCGGAGACGTGGCCTGTTCGCAAAGAAGACATAAACAACATTTGTCTGTCGTTATCTCCTCGAATTAGTCTACATCAGGTGTAATGATCGTGTGAGCAATTCGAACTTAACATTCATGGAAATAGTGGGATGAATGTGCCTCGCTCTTGAGGTTGAAAATTTCGGCGTCTAATCCCAACTGACAAGTAGCATTCAGTGATGACCATTAATTTTACTAACTCATGATGTGTCGTGCAAGTCTTAGTATACAACTTTTAGAGATATTTCCAACCAGCCTGGTCATTCATGCTATGCGTGGGCGACACTGATTTGGTGGGAAGTCAGTTGGCATGGTTGAGGCTAAGGAAGTGCTCATCAGTATAATGATAGTGTTTGTACATAAGTTTGATTTCATCTCTTCAGAAAATTACTAGCCGCGGTTTTCCACATGAGCCAGGAATTCATTGTCAACACCATCAAGGAGAGAATTGCATCCGTAATCTGCACTGATGCTTAACTGTCGTATCATCATGAAGAATCAGAACGCAACCAAGGAGAAAAATGAGAAGAACCTGACTATTACTAAAAACTATCTATGCTTAAACATTCCAAATCAAAGTGCCTACGGCATGTAAAAAGCACAATCGACCCGTCAGTGAAAGTAAGATGTCATCAGAAGGACGGTTTTCTTACCGATTACACTGCCCCACGTCTCTAAGTGAGCTAACCCCAGCCAAAAAACAAAAACCTTCAATTCACCGAGCCCGAGTAACAGCAATCTTAAGTAAAGTCTCCAGCACCGGCTCAGTGAATTACGGGGCCCAAGCCATGGAGAAGAACCCGACCTACTGTAGCCAAGCTCTTGGTGTGCGGCTTTGTTTCACTACGCCAAGTCATCAGCAGTCTATCTCCCGTCTTACGTGGTTTGATCCCGTACACTTTTGGTCACCGATTTGTCAATACTATTAGATTTGTTGATTATATATCACTAGACTGGTAAAAACATCACTTCTGTTAGTGCAGATTTAACAATGATCATCACTAAATCCCTGGTAAAATGGCAATCACTTTAGGTCATAAAAGTAATGAACGGTTTTTGGGGAATGAATAAAAACGTTAACGTTGATAGTAATCCTCAATGGCCGAAAGCAGCGCTTTACAGACTTATAACCATGTTCCGAAACATGTACATGAAAAAATAAGTAAAGGCAAACCAACCTCCTAGTATGAGTACATTTCTGCAATAACTTCACATCTCTAATGGCATTCTTTTTGGTTCATCCTTGAACGCTCTTGAGCCAGACCTCGCTACCTTACTATGACCACAACATTCCCAACATATAAGTAAAAAGCGGACATAAAAACCGTTTTTAAAACAGCACTACTAGGCAATCGTTTCATGCAAGGAACGAACGAATCCAACAATAAAGCAGTATGCCAGGTTTCCCACCCAAAACGGCACACCGTGAGACAAAAGAGACATTTTCAGCGCGCAAGTGCACCACACGAATAGTATAGGCAAGCCAACTAACTCATTCCAGCGCTACGCAAATACTAACACATCAGAACATGGGTAAACCTGATGTGTTCACTATTGAGTGTGGTGTGCCAGCTCAAACGAGACACCGATACTTCTGATATCATCCCAACACACAATCAGCGCTAAGTAACAAACACTCATCTTGTTCACTCGTGACCTAAAGCGATAGTCTGTGCGTAACATAATGACAACTGGAACGTCTGACCGTCCCATTCGTGGTGAGCGTGTTATCCACCGAGCATTAATCAACAAGAAGCTCACTCAGCTACCTAATACGTCTGTCCACGAAGAGAATGAGAAACTGACGTCACCTGCTAAGGGGAACTTGGTTAGTAAGACTGATGACGGTGTCAGCCGGTACAAACTCTCAAACAAGTATAAAGTCAGCATAAAACAGAATAACAATTTTGTTTGCAGTAAAATGGGCACACCAGGGATGGCTACAAACTTTTATCGTGAAACTTGTTATGAACGATTCATCATCATCATCATCATCATCATCATCATCATAGACAGCAATACATCAGTGGTTCACACTGATGCTTAACTGCCACACAACCATAAAAGAACAAATGTTATGTGTTACCGAGGTAATAACAAACCTAGTGTTAGTAGAACTTACGCGTAGTAGGTAGAACAATTAAAGGCCTCATTGGACTAATGTATAAAATATGAAGCAGACAGTGTCCCGGGTTTTATGCACGCCTACTAAAACATGATCGTCTATCAGGCAAATCCTGCATTCCTTTGTTATAGCATTGTACTCTGTTTACAACAACGGGTTGTCTGCTGAAAGTAAAAATTGCATTGAGTTCACGCGCTGGAGACAGCTCCATGAGAACTATCAAGGGAATAACAGTTACACCCTCGGCGACTTGTTTAAAGCAATATCTTCTAGTTACCGAATTAAAGACCAAATCCAAATCCCGTTTGGTTTCAAACATTATACAAACTAATTCAGAGTTCTCAATAGTTGTGAATTAGAAGTGAAATACTCTTTTCAGAAGTGCATTAGCATCCTCGATATCAATGCAGTTGCTCAAGTTAAAAATTTTGCGGAAACGCGCTAGCGTTTTACTACTTCTTTTGACTTTTTTTAAGCTTATGAACTTCTGACAATTTCGACTATGGCAAGTCACTGTCACCAGTCTCACAGTTGACAAAACAAATGTTCCTTATATGTTGCATCGGCAAAATCTAGAAATCCACATTGATTACGTCAGTTTGCACCATAATATTTGGTGCAGTGTTAATAAGTAGAGTAAGAGCGGAACCTCAAAACCGGAGCAACAAGAACCCGTAGCACTAACGACTAGCAATTTTCAGTGAACTCATGCAATAATATGAAAAATGTTTAATTTTATGCGTTGGCATGAATCAGCCAAACCAACTAACCATTAAAGTGCAGTCATTTCAGAATGGCTTTCTACAGGAGTCGTGTAGGCTGACGGCGGGTGGATGTAGATGAGATTTAGTGTTCATAGGAGGAAACTGCTGCCCATATGGATATCTTGCTCAACGACCTCATAGCCAGTGACATGCTTGAGTAAAACGACATATGAACAGAACAATCTTCAGTCTCGTTGCTACAGCCACTGTCTGTTGATTGGGAAAGAGAAGCGTGAGACAAGAGGGAGCTAGCAAATCTTCAGATTATTTGCGTGACTCAAAGCTGGCGCAACAATAAGCACACACATGTGCATGCTACTTTAAGGATGAAGATGTTATGACGAGGATGAACTGTATTCACTTTAACTTTATGTTGTCGCTCAATTTTCGAGCTATGGCTTCACGCATGCTTACCACTACATGAAGAAACTTGCTATTAGAACAACGTCAAGGCTTTCAAATTCCACTACTACGAGTAAGGTAAGATTGCATTGCATTCTTCGTCTGGAATCTTTCAAAGGTCAAATCTGAAGTGAAGCCTGAAAAAAGTCAAGTCAATGTTCACAGTAACCAGTGAAAGCAATACTTCTGGCATATAGATCTGGATTTCGTCAGTCAAGAAGATCTGAGTTTTGGTCCCCTGTATGTTAAATAAGTCGTTGTGTTTAAGCAGTCCAACAAAAAATCGACATTTCACCCAATATATGGCATGAATTGAACACCTTGTTATGTGAAAACTGTACAGCTGACTTTCTATACTAGATTTTGAGAAGAGGTGACCAACATATTGCAAAATTCTGAAATGCGAAGTGTAAATGGATTGATTGTGCAAATGGTTGTCATAAAGTCCTTCTGCGAGGTAAACCGCATCTTCTAACGTTATCAGATAAAAGAAATTAGTCAGTTTCGGTGAGTGTTGCAAGAAACGTTATGAGCGCATGGTGCTCAACGCCTACCAGTGGTTTAGAATCCATTTTATTCGCCATCATTCCAGTAAATTCACTGTTTTTAGTAAACGTTGATAGATTCTAGCAACACGCTTATAAATGAAAAATAGGTTCGCATTTTACCTCTCTAACCATCACTCGGTTTCGACAAAAACGTGCTGTAATAGGAAACAATCAAATCAAGTAAAATCTCGGATTGTAATCTCAAACTACACAAATATCATGTCATCCGGGAACTTCATACTTGCATGGATACCGCCGACATTCTCGAATTCATGTGGTGTCGAGGCTACATCCTTGGACTGGTCAGTTGTCTTTGTTGGGGATTTAGGTTCGGATAAACAATCGATGGCAAGAAAGCATTGCAGAACTGTAGTCAGTTTAGGTGTATATCCAGACTCTTCTATTTAGCAACATACATATCTATCGTACGCCTACGTTAGTTACAAAGAAGTTACCCAACGTGTTAAGGTTTAATTTTATAAGAAAGTTTGAAATGACTGCAATATGTCACTTAAAAGGTGTTGTCAATTTCTGGATCAAGTAACCGCCATTTTGAAATGACATTCTGATTTCCTCTATTATCGATAAACAGATTGATGTGTATTTCAGTGTAGCTTTTTCTGTCACTGAATGCAGCCGGCCATTCTACGAATATTTGCGAGTCCAGTGGAAGCATGCAGTCTTCAGTAAACCAGTGACACCAGTTTGGACGAATTTGGTTGAGGTGTGAGATATCTTTCAAACTGCCAAGTTTGGACAACATCGATTCGGGTCACTCGGTATGCAAATATTCCGGTCACTTGTCAAACGTTGGAATGTCTTACGGAACAAATATGTTCAAATATCCAAAGTGTTTATTGCAATTTATATTCTGGCGTGTATTTTCAGCACCGTACAATTTTGATGTATTTGTTAACTGTATGCTAGTAGCACCGCCTCTCTCAATGGTGTCGTGTGACTGGAACCGAGTGTGAGTGCTATTAACCAGACTCAACTGTAGCAAAACCGAATAAGCAAATTCAATGATATGATAAGTTAAGATTTTTTTTCACAGCGTGTCAGATGGCTGAGAACTTTAACTTCGCGTGATCGGTACATAGAAGGAACTAAGAAATATATAGCGCTTGCCCACTAAAGTGCATCTGAGGCTCACGTACAACAGGAGTTGAGGTTCACTGGTAGTATCAGACATGGAACTTTAGATGAATGCATGCAGACCATGTTGAACAATACGAGTGCTGGTTGATATGTGTGAGATGCACTGGATATCTCAAATTACGAAATGCCCCTCAAGGATTGGGTAATTTTCGATTCCGCGTTATTTAGTTCAGGTTACTTACGGCTGGCTATGAAAAACTCCATACACTTAAATAACACTATCTCGTCGGTTAGTGACGTGATTGATAAGATATCAGCAAGCTGAAGAAAGAACGTATAGCCTTTGCCAGCCTATGACATTCATGGCGTCAAAATTACATTCAGTTGTCACTGAGAAGAAGGGTACACAATGCTCGCGTGCTTTCTGTTTTGGTCTATGATTCGTGGCGAAGACACCAACAGACATGCTATATTTGACTACCGTCGTCCACGCCACTTAGTTCACACATGGTGGGACGACCGTGCAAGCAACGAGACCATTTGTTAACACGTAGATCGGAAAGTTCGGTGTATGTGATCAGTGATTCAGTTCATCAGGTTGCGCAGTCTGAGATGGGTGGGTCAATTAACCTGCATAACAGGTGGCTGTGGCCACGAAGTATCAAGTCCCTGAGTATTCCATTGGGTAAAATGGGTGGGTATTGTCCATCCGGCTGAAGAACTCAGGCTCACTCGAATCACCTGTTAAAAACGATATCCCAGATAAGGAAATGCCAGCGGCGCACGTGTATCCACGACGACATTATTTTTCCTATCTGACCTTGTTTTATCCACTTATCCTTTTGATTCCTATATTCTTATTCTGAGATACCCAAAACTAGTGTTGCAACGAGTTACGATCCAGACCACAATACTTTACGGGCAGATTCACAGCCGTTATGAATGAGTTTGGCAGATTGCTTTCCCCAGCGACCTTGAGATAGATGCTCCAATTACTAGGCATTGATACATAAGAGGGCTTTAAGGTGAAACAGTTAGTGAAGTGGAAAAAGCACAACAAAACTTTGGACACATTATGGCACAACAAACAGCCATGAACAGAAGTTACCAATTTTAACACAAGTTTTGAACTGCTAGATGACAGTCAGTCAGGAATGAATGATGTATTGTTGGGCTGTCCAAAACTAGACGGTAGTAGACAAAGCAACCAGGCTTAGACCAGCAGTCAATATTAGTGGCTAGGCCAGAGTATCTATAAACTACTACAGATTGATAAAACGTTACTGTCAAAAAATAACAGCCCTGTGATCCGGCCGCGAAACAGTCTATTAAGTAGGATCCCACATCGAAATGTTGTGAAATAATACGTTTGAAAGCAACCGGAACCAAAAATACAGCATAAGTTCTACCGACTGAACCTTCTGCCTACATCCCCATAATTGTCTCTAAGGCGGTAGGTGACTAAAGAAAATACAGAATTATGTCGAAGAACGTAGTGTCTGCAGCAAAATATAAAGAGGGTAGTTAGATGGGAGACAGTTCATCATTGACAAATATACGGACGAACAGCACAGTTTCGCTTACGCATGGGAGCTATGCCAAACAGAAACGTCCGATAGCAACAGATGGGGAACCTGTTAGTACATGTATGCATGAAGTATTTGAAAAAGGCACACTGAGTAATGAACGGTTTACTGTGTACATTCAAATCCACATTGAGATCCGTTACCAAACATATATATATATATATATATAACTAAGTTACTACTTCGAGGTCAAGTTCATGCAAGGAAGCAAATATTGAGTTGAAATGCGTCAAGATTCTGCGCAAAGATAAATGTCAGAATATAAACTATAGGCTGCTAGTGATAACAGAGCATAGCTGATCTATTTTTCCTAATAAAACTAACGCAGTTAATAGTAAGTTTAACATCGACAGCAGCAAGTTAGTAGTTAATGGCTCATGTCTATCACATAGCCGCAAAAAAGACAAGAAGTCTATATGTGTAGATTCAAACGGGTAACACCAAGCTGCTCACACTTTACGAAAGCGTGCCTCAGATAAGAGTGAGGTGACGATCGCAAAATAGCTTCTTTGCAGCTTCCACTATTCCGATTCATTAACTGCAATTAAACAGCGGACAGCGCTGTGAAACGAAATAAACTTACAAGTTCAAAGCAGTCACAAACTTGAGATACTGCGTTTCTTTTTTGCGACTTCAGCAGAACAGAACAAACACATAATTTGCGATACGGTAACGGTCAACTTGCTCCTATCAGTCAGACATAAAATACACGGACCTTATACATCAGACAGCCCCTCAGGATATGAGTAAAATTGACTGAGGCCACTCTGATGAGCCGTCACAATCCCACGTACGCGACAGAGTGATTCTGTGCGCGTCCGCTGGCTATCTTTCTGCGCGATTTTAAAGCATGTACTCTGGACGTTTCACACACGCGACTGTGGGTAGTGTTAGCATGTCGCAGGATGCCTAATTCATGTGTTGATGAAATCATGAACATTTAACGGCGTGACGTAACCCTACTTAATACACTTTGTAGTGAATCACGTAATGCGGCCAATTAAAAACGTTGGTCTCTGAAGTAAAAGATAAAAGGCGTGAGTAAACTGAATGATGAAGCCTCACGCTAATAAGGATTGATACAATCTATATTTATTTCACAGAATAGAACAAAAGTGTACATTCAAACCGCATCGTTCATTTGTTTTTAAATTTAGAATTGTGGTATACTGCCTTAGAGAATCAGTGACATAACGGGCTTTATATGCCGCAGAAAATGCTCAAATACAGACGAACAATAAACTTTGGTGCACAAAATCAGACACTTTAATGTTTCAGTGGAATCGTCTACTGCTATAACAGACAAATAAAACATTTTATAGGAAACTATTCCGGAGCGCTAAGGTGTACTGAGTTTAGTGACAAGAAATGTCGCCATTAGGTTCACACTGTTAGTGGAATTCAGTAGAATGATGAGAGCGAAATATTTCATCTTCCCGCAGTGGTGATGCAACCGGCGCGCATGAGGCAATTTTATTCCTCTAAGTGTTTTTGAAGCTCTTCGTTGTTTTGACTGGTGGTTTCATTTTCATACCCTTTATCAGTACGTTTTAACCTTAACAGAAATGATGATCAGAAAACAATATAAATTTACCTGTTGACAAAAGGCAAAGGGAAGCTCGGTCTCAAACGTACGGAGCCGTGTGAACTTACAGTACCCAGAGGGAGCAACAGGTGTTCCAAAATAAACTGAAGCAGTAAGACTAATCAAGAACCGTACCTGAGTCTCTGAACTGACTTCGCTGATTCTAGGACCGGTGTTTGATTCAGAGCAAGCTCGGCGTCGCAAATTCGATAATGGGTGTTTCAATTCGGAGGTATCAGCGCCAGCACTTATTGATAGATTATAGCCCGGAGAGAATGATGAGAATGTATGTCCTTTTACGTGATTTGGTAATTTTCTTTCAGCAAGATAACGTATGTAGTTTCTATCGGCTTCAGTAATATCAGTATTCATTGCCTCAGGCTAAAACTAAATAAGTTAAATTCATAGACCTACTTGTTCCGTAGATCTTTTAAGTTTTCTCAAACCAGGATCATCCACGAAGTATGCAATTATAACGGAACCAACAAACACGATAACTGATACCATAGGGATAACGATATTGAGAATCAGCTTAACACATGTTGGAGAGATCTCATTGCTTTTAGTTGTATTAACTGCTGCTGCTATTAAATTTGTAGCAGCTGTTACATTCACCGCAGTCACTGACATACCTAACGAATTTCGGGTCAGTATTTAAAAACGCGCTTCCCCGAGTTCAAGCTGTACAAAACGTTTTATTGAGTTAAACATTTCAGTTGTCACTTCATAAAACAAAGTAGCTTGGGCCAGAAGTTGTACAACTTCTTGAAACATGGAGCTTTTGAAAGCGCCCAGCGCTGCTGTAATAGGAGAAAAATTCTTCCCATAATGGGTAATCAATATGAGGCAAAGAAACTTCAACTGTCTCTGTCAATCTGATTGGCTGATGCTGACAATGGCAGTCACTTGAAACGAAGAATTTTGGATGGAGTATTGTTCAGTGTCTGTTGGAATGCTGAATTTACTTGTTCAATCTTCCTTGGCTGTGCTTCAAGTTTGAAAGGATTATCGATTTTTCGTGACACCTGAGGATCTAAGTATGTATGTTTTAAGGTTATGAATGGAACCTTTGAGACATATTGCGAAGATGAAAAATATCACCTCCCTATTCTGCTTTTGCATGAGAATTCACATAAATGTTTCGGTTTGCCCGAAATTTTTTCAATCTTTCAGTTTTTGCGGATAAACGCAATTTTGGTTTGGATGTCATGTCTTTGTAATAACGTTCGTCATATAGGCTCAACTATTTTATCTATATTCTCATCGTCACTAACTGCATGTCACTGAAGTAGTTACGGTGCATGTCTTCCCCTTCATCGTGGATCTATGTTTTATTCCGACTGGGAGCAAATGATGGGACATTACGAACCTGATGGACCAATAGAGACGAGAAAACTGAGGGTGCACTGTGCCAGTAAGGCAACTGAATAAAGAACGGCACTCGTGAGGTCCGCGGGTATGATGTTTCAGGGTCAAGTCAGGTCTGGTCAGATCGGTTCACGTGACTTGCGGAGGTTCCCATGAAATGTCCACTTTTATCTCTTGTTGGCTGCACGGATAACACGGTGTTTGCGACTAGGGGAGAAGACGGCTTCAATGTATTTCATAAAACTCATCTTCGGAGACCGATTGACTGTGTTCAACAGAATCGCTGACCAGTGTAGCAACTTATCGGATTGATGTGCAGAGTCTTTGGTGGTGCTACCATGCGTTCTTCAGACTTCAGTTGTCTGGTCAACTGCCGGAGTTCATGGGTAGGAAGAAAGAGTGAAGACATTTTGCAGAGAATTACTAAGTGTGTGGTAGAAGAAAACGAAAGGAGAACGGAACAGCGGAATATCAAAAATGAATAGGAGCAGTTAAACAAAAATCCTATTTTCCGAGGTCTTAAGCCAACTCGGGTTCCGTCTATCACACTGGCACTTGACCAATATTTTGCGCTAGAATTGCGTCACCTGCAATAAGGTTGCGTTGACCGATTACGATATAGCGTTCTTGTTTGCTCACCAGGCGATTTGAACGAGTTCTGCGGGAACCAACATTAGCAGTCATTCAGAAGTTAAGCCAGTTGTAGTTGACGTGGAAGCTCAACCATAATGCAAACGCTTGGCACCAGGGATGGTTAATGACATTCTGAGCATGAAGTTTAGACGGCCTGAACAGTATGCTTTCCAGCGGTACTGCGGTCGCCCGTAGCTGAAGTATAATTGACGCCAGGCCTCACTGATGACGCGTGATTTGACAACCTTTGGGATTTTGGGTCGGTACACTAGGATCTAAAATGTGGATGCAGACAGGCAAAGCGCTGAAAAACATACCGGTAACTATTAGTGATGTCTGCCGCCAACGAAAGCATAGGCCAACGCTAATCAGAATCATAAGCACCCTCTTACCTGAAATGGAACAAGTGAGAATCATAACTATTGTCGGGGAAATAAATAACCCAAAGGTGGGTCATTGTCTGTCGAGTGGGTCAGAAATGTGTTTCGAGCTGATGAAAAGCTGCACTCAAGCATGGTCAATCAGCAGTAAGCTAGATAATACACAGACTGTCAGTGATACAGCGGAACGTATCACCCATTGTTTCACCCTCCCATGTGGATCGTGGATAGAAACAACCATTCGGTAACGTCATGTGTAACCATTTTTATGAATAATATTCCATCCACTAGTATTTGTCTGAAATACTGGCAGGGAAACATTGAACATACAATCAAAATTGCTAATTGGCCCACAAACCTGGTAGTATAGCTTTGACGGTTAATTGCTTGGATATTCGGTGAAAAATACAATGCAAGCGCACAGTGGCCTAGAATTACAAATTCCTGTTTAACCAGCAGGCCAGCCCAAATTGAGCGTTCTTGCAAGATAAATGTACATATATTCTCACAACGCCAAATTGGTCACGCAGATCGACATGATGGTTTCATCGCAAGGAAATGCGAAACGTTTCCCAACAAGCATAAGAATATATGAGATTTTCAGGTGCAACCAATTTTTCTCATTACAACGTAATTACTACCCCGGATAAACTATATATTTTGTGAAATGTGCATTTTAATATTTCAGTAAAATTTGACGAATATCACGGCATGACCCAACGGCCGCTTCCAACTCGTTTCGACCTCGAAACGATAATACAAGCAAACCACATAGTTGTTTGAAAAGCTAATGAGTTTATGCTGTCAGCCTAGTCGGGACACAGTTTTACAACCACTCTCGTTCTACACAAGTTTATCCTCCTAATGGAAATCACGAAACAGGAACGAACTTCCCGTCCAACATTAGTTTATTTCTTGGGATCTGTACTCTTAGACGTTGAGACTAGCTGTAAGTGACCGTGAGCTGGAAGGAGATACTGATAATTCTAACCAAAGCGGAAAACCTGGCCCAGACGAATCCATGGAAACGATGGATCCGAGAAGATAAACAGTCAGTACCCATGTAGCTTGTCCTTGGATTCCGTCACGTTGCCAACGTATAGTACACCCTGAATAGGCAAAGGCACAGCGTTTTCACCGGCATTCCATGGAACACATAGCAGCCGTCAAACACAACGTAGGCAGCTACTTTATGGCACTCTTAAACCATGCTCCAACCTTTGGTTGACGAGTACACGATGGAATTAGCCCCAACCGATGTGTCGCCTTTCACAGTCCCTCATTTTAGTTTGTTTTCCCGGGGACAAGAGGCATTGAACGTTTTGGGCGGAGATTCCCCCTCAACTTACGAACGTTTCCATCGGATCCTCTTTAACGTACAATTGCGTGAAAAAAGGTCAAACTTCCTTAGTTTGCCTTCATACGAGTTACCTGCAATCTCCCAAAACAGTCTTGCAACACACATTTGAATTTTCCTACGGTACCTCAGTTGCTCTTACCGCACTCGGCCTCCAGGCTTGAACACAGAATTCTAGATGTGACCAGACATAAGCTTTATGGAGTGGCCGTGGCACCTGAGGCTTTCTTGTAATAGACGTTCTTCTCAGCGTGTACAGTGCATCACTTCCTTTTTCTGTAACCACCAGCTACCGCTGTGAGCACCACCAAGTCAGTGGCTATCCTTACTCACTCGAAATCTTCCTCCCCTCCCTCCCTACCAAGGGACCTGGCTAATCCTGATTGTTTCTCAGCAATCAGCTGGTTGCACTTACCTACAACTAGCGATAGGAACTTTTATCAGACAACAAATATTGTTAGTGTTTCCGGGAAGTAGTTTCCAACATTATTATACACTTAACACGAGCATGTGTTCAGTCGAATTTTTTCGTCTCTATGAGGGGTTACAAGCTTGTGGTGCAGGCATAAAGCGACATGAGTCTCTACATGAATGACGAGTCAGGTAGAGGATCGAACTCATCCAGAATGAACCATGTTCATACGTTTCCAGATTTTATTATGAAATAATGCGTGTTTTCTGAAATTAGTCAGGGCACAGAAGCTATGAAGTTGAGATACGCTCGGACAATGGAACATTTTAGGAGAGCGTAAATTATCGGCGTTGTGGGAAAAACCAGCAATTGTGCGTTACAGAGGTTATTCAGAAATATGCTGCGTTCGTACCTTGTCATTTCAAATAAATATGTACTGCGTGGCACAGTGTTCTAATTACGCATGTCGAGTGAGGAGGGGTGTTATACCACATGTTAGTGACCGGCGTCACCGGGACAAATGGCTAACGGAACACATGAAGAACCAAGCACAGAGGTGCTGAAAACCATCCGTAAGAAGTAAATGTCCGCATGGATAGACCGTTAATATGTGAGTTTGTAATATATTCTGAATGATAATTGAGGAAATATTCACAGAAAGCATGAAATATGCGTACTTGGCTGTAGGAAGTAATTTTGTTCTAATGTGTTGAAGATGTTTATCAAGGACTTCAAGGAGTCGTGCTTTTCTGATAAAGGAATACGTTGACGAGGTAGCCGAACTTTTTGGTTTGTTCTATTGAAGGAGCGTCAGCAACGGATGAATAATGAACGTGCGTAATATAAGTTGTGAATCATTTTTCTTCAACTTGTGCATTCAATAATCCATGAAATAGTTGCTGACAGCTGACTTAAATGTGAGGTTGTATAATCATCACCAGGTGGGAAAGGGGACAGCAGTTATTCAGCGACATCGTGAGATAGTAGGTATGGCTTCAACTAGTGATTTCCAGGCATAATGTGGGCCTCAGCCCATTTGACCTGATTGTCATGTTTACTGCTCACTGTAATAGAGCGTAAGCTAGTTTGCCGATGTTTCTAAGGAATTCGGTGAATTTACGAAGTTACATAAACTTCCTAGTACGTGGAACCTCGTATACTCTCCAGGGAACACCCTAATGTCAAAACGCTGCGAAGTAAGGTGAAAATAAAATGGAAGTTTCGAAATCTATTTATTTAATGTACATCATTATCTCTGATGATCAAACGGGTTTTCCGCAGCCTGCTTGCTTTTGTTTTGCCTCAGTAGAACTGCCGGTCTTGCTGTGTGTGCATGTCTGAAGGTAAGCGTTACGTAACTTCAGAGGTGTGGCATTACTTACCGTAGCCAGTGACGTCCGTGGCATCATTTGGCAATACTTTCACTTGGACTCGCTTGCGTGGATGAACAACACGAAACTCATCGTCAGACGTAGACTTGGAGAAACTGCAATCACACGTGCCATCACTGATGTTCACCGTGTACTGGGTGCCTCCACGTCCCGCTCGAAGCTACCAGTTGGTATTACATTAGGTAAAATTACCTTGCACTCGTCTAGTCGTTTACAATGCAGTAGAGGAGCGCGCCCATTGAGATGCTTCAACACCAGTTGACTGGCGAACGTTGTTAGCCGAGACAGTATATTTTTCACGTACACGTCACGCTAACCACCTCACGGCGATCACAACCGTAGGTGCACTGCATCTCAAACTCCCGCATTAGCCACTCGCTGTGGGACCAAATTTTACTGATGGCCGTGGCTAAGTGATCTCGTGGGTGAGTGCGCTTCTTGAGTCGCCCATTTGCATTCTCTAGACGGTTGTTTGTTCGGTTTCCGAAGTGAACAACATTCGATTGTGCATGGATGGCCCACTTTGGCTTTATATAAAGCCAATTGCACATAAGGTAGTTCAGAAACCTCGGGTCTGTGCGTCCGAGCAATGCAACATCTCGGTTGAACCTTAACCATAAATGGACAAACGTGTTCACTCACTCTTCTAAGTTATCACAAGTAGCCATCCGATGAAACAAATATCGGCTTCCAATGAATTTGTCTAATGGTGATTATAAGGTTAATTACACCAACTTACGTGTTTCCTCACGGCATCTCGAACATGGAAATAACATAACATTATGTCGCACCCAAAGACGACTCGTGCTGCTCGCATTTGGGCCGCCATTTTGTCCATGACGAACGTTCTGACAGGTATGTGGTTCCCCATCAACTCACGGAATGTTTCAAACAAATGACGCAGGGAAGCGTATTTTTCACTCCGAACATAAGCATACATCACGGGTCGCCCATGACCCATCCCGTCTGTGACCAGAAACTGATATAGCTCCAGGCTACAACCACAATATGAACTGACAGAGGACCTACTTGTGGCGGTTGGTTCCGTGCGTGGCATCAACGTTGACCACATCAGGAAAACGTCTGAATAACTGCACTTGCTGCTTCCGTGCGAAGCATATGTGCGTGTATTTATTAGTGTCGTCTTTGATGACACGCAGTACGCCGGTTTTCTTACATGATTAAGAATTTGAGGCAGATTTTCTGCAACATCAATGTACACAACACACCACTTATTGCCGGAGGCTTCAACCGATGACGGATGTTGCAAATATCCATGGTCGTTATATACTTGCCGTAGACATCCGCAGCATACTGCTTCAACTCAGCAGTTGGAGTATTGTACTGGAATAAATGCCTGGAATCGCTCACTTCACTTGCAGTGAGCCGACGATTTGTTGGGTGCGCATCGTACAGGAAGGCAGTTAGGTCGTGGTTGTGCTCCAATGTAAAAGAGCTAACAACCAACATGGTTTTTCTCCTAACGACGTTGAAGCGTGATTGGCAGCATGTATCACGAGAACTGTGCAATGAAAGTATGTGAACTCAACTCACTAAACACGTCGTAATCCACGACTTTCACTCCTACGTCGCTTGTATTTGATACACCGATACGCCATCTACCACGTAACCTCAGTAGTACTCACACTCACATTATCATACTTCAAGCGTCCGTTGCTTGATTTTTGCTAGAACCAAGCACTGTAAAACGCTGTGGTACCTCATGTACTTCTGTAAACAACTTCTAAAATCCTTGAAACTCGACAACTCCCGTAGATGAATCACTACCCAAAATCAAATTTATATATGGTACATCATCCGTCAACATGAGACGTTTAACTACTAATCGAACTTCAAAGGAAAATGCATGCACACCATCATAACACCCATCAATAATATCTTCAATCTGGACGTCAAATTAGGGTCAAACAAATTGCCGGTATGTTAAAACAAATACTTTAATGCTCATGAGCATTTCCTTAACTGAAGCCACCGGAATATTGCCAGGTTTCTGCAGGTCTCTCAAGTCATCGCTGTTTGGTGGCATACCTCACACTCTACAGATAATTTCCAGCCAAAGAGGTGGTCTTCTTGCGGTCAGGTCAACGGGTAGTCGTGCACAAATTATGCCAAACTCCTCTTCTGCTAATTATTTGAATGTGTCCATTGCTAGTACATGAGGACATCGACCGAATACTTCCGTGGTTGATAGACTATAGTTTGCTTGGATGGTATCAACATGTGGAAGTTTACAGTTTCACGGATAATAGCAAAACTCGGTGCGCTTTCTTGTATTCAGGCCCTTCTAAGTTATCGCTGAAATACCTCTTATGAAAGAGGTTAAAAGTATCTACAAGAGCAAGCGACTAAAATTTCGACTTATCTTTTGGACTTTCTAGAACCGTTAAATCTGGTGGGTCCGAATGTTTAGTCCTCCGGTTTTTTTCACTCATTTCTCTTATCTCTACCATCACGTATTTTATGATTACCAAACTAGAGAGGGTCAGTTGAAACTTTCCAGAGATTTGTGGTCGACGTACTTCAACTGGTATTTACCACTGTTTGTCGGAGTTGTAGCCCCATCTTGTTAGTTTGAAGAAAACGTGCACTAATTATCGTATGATACAGACGAACTGAAAAATCATAGCATCACTTTTATTTCTATGTTCTTGCTGAAACGGATTACTTCCGTTGTCTGTGGTGATAAGTTAATTTGCTACAATTGAAAAACTGGCGCCTGAAAATCAGACACTACATCTTTTGGACGGAGCAGTCGCGTGTCAGGTTACGGTCAGCTGAGTGCCCACTGCAGTCAGTTTTGACGACCTATTATCATCTGTCTTTAACGTTTTTTGCGACCTGAACTTTGAAATGTGAGCTATATCGACGACTGGAAGGCATTTAGCTGTTCTTTGTATATTTCCTCCTTGTGAACGTTACAGACGATTTCGTGATCCTAATGTGTGCTCATAAAACGCCTAATGTTAGCTTTAAGGACCTTTTTGTCTGTGTCTCAATAAACCCTCTTCCGTGCCGTGATTTAGTAATTCACTTGATAAAAAAGTCCATCTAATGATGTGTAGGGCGAACCAACATATACAGCCGACGGCTTGGTGACAGTTTGGGGTTATATTCATGGTGACCGGTTCGGCCCACCATATAATCTGTTTTATTTTTAAACGACGGAGAGCTTCCAATCCACCAATTGAAGTCGTGTGATGTGCATCTTATCAGAAGAAACAATTTTATATTTCGTTTCTGTTATTGAACTACCCCCACGCATAATAAGACGTGTTGAATTGTGGCATTAAACGCTTCGAAAGATTCCAATGCAGACCGACACAACATGAAATCCGCTGTTACAGGTTGAACATATAACCATTCATCTTGACGGTAGTCTGGACTTGGATGCATACTGTGTTTAAATACTTAAGGGTTATACCAGCATACGATTTATAGTTCATGCTGCCTCTATCTATTGGTTTTTCTCTTCGTGTTCATTTCATCAATATCCTAAGAAGGCAGCCGCAGGAGTTACAGTACGCTGGGTGCTGCTTAGGTATTACACGGTTCACTGAACAGCGTGGAAAACTATTATACAAATGTTGACGGGATTATAAATGGTGAATTTACTAGTGCGCCGTCGTACTTCCCCGACTGATGGCAATCAAGTTCCCTAAACAAAGTTTATTGGCTCATATAATGATCGTGATGACTACATGCCCCCAGGTTTCCCCAACTCAGATTTCCTTGAGCCCAACTGAATTGAAGTTTGACCTAACACGGTGCCCATCTGATCCGGTTTATTGCAGAATGGGCAAAATTTTCGTCAATCAGCATCTGGTAGACCATAGCTGTAGAATCGCCTCCCTTCTGGAGGAGTTGATCAGGCAGCCACTGCCGAATAGAATGTAGTTTATCAAATGTTTTGTCCGTGAGGCCATAGCAGTAATGATGTTCAGTTTGTATGCGGACCACCACGTCGGCTCTTCAACGTCCTTTTCTCCAGCTCCGCGTCCATCCTTTAATCGTCCTTTTCATTGTCTTCTCACACTCGACAGTTCTCTACTCGTTGAGGTAGCCAATCTATGGGACCTCAGGGGTTGCTTCATTGGCTGGGTGGGATCTTCCTTAACGCCGTCTTCGGAGGTGCCGTGAAACTTGTCTATCCCGATGAGCTGAGCAATCACCGATTCAATTTAGTAGGGTTGTTATCACGAGCCTGAAACCAGCCAGTACAAGATGAGTGGCTACTGTGATCTTTCTAACATCATTGTTATTCCTCTTTGTGTATCAAAAATGTTAGAAGCACTAACCTGCTCAGGTTTTTATTGTCAAGTACGGCTTCCGTGAAAAGCCAACCGTGTGCAGTTGACTCTTATTAACCGCCGACTGATAAATGCGAACAGCATTTCATAACCCGCGTTCGGATTTTGTATACCTGTACTCCGCTATGCCGCTCAACCGGGTGAACATCCCCGTTTTGCTTCACAAACCCCACCTACTTGTTGTATACAGCGAGTAATCCTCGGTGCTTGGAAAACTGCTCCAGTAATTAGCGCTGGCGTGTTTGAGTTACCTTCTGTTTCCGAATTTCACTGAATCGGTTGTGGGGTTTCGCAAGGTTCGGCTCTTAACTCTCCACTTTTTTTATCCACAAAACCATATTGACCACTTGGTTTCTTCCCCTTTGCTGTTGTTTGCTGACAGCGCGGAGCTTCAGCATTATCGTTGAAACGGACCCAGGACTGCGCATCCTACAACATAGCCTAACTGTTTCTTTTGTTCAGTCTCAGGTCGGCCATTTGATTTCAGAGTTGGAAATGTGAGGTGATGAGCATTCGGCATACTTTCGAAATCGTCTGCCATTTGAGTACTAATATTGTTCAACCTGTACTGACGAGTAAGGAGCCGGGAACGCAGGTTTCCAGTGCATTCTGCAGCTCGTCATAAGCGTGCGAAACTGTCAGGAAAGTCAGGAGAACCTTGGAAATTTTCAACCAGCCTTTTGGCAAACTTCCTCCCACATACTTCGAACTTCTACCTAACAATCTTGTGCAACCTATTCTTGGAAATGATACCGTAATCTGATCCCCTTTCTCCAGAAAACTGAGACGGTAATCGGAGCTCTCCATCAAGAAGACACTGAGTTTGCCTTTGGAGTGCAAATCGCCTATGAAGAAAGGCCAAGGAAACTTGAGAAACGTTGTTCAACTTCTGGGGGTTGTAATATGGTAGCACGATAATAATAATAATAATAATAATAATAATAATAATAATAATAATAATAATAATATATTTCTCAACGCATTCGTGAGAGACACGCTCGGATGTGCGCGATCATGACAGATAATTACAGGCGGTACAAATCAACAAATGGTTACATTATAAGACAAACATGAAAGTCTGCTGACAAAAGAAAGCATAATCAGAGAGAAATGGGTTGCGGTTTACGAAAGTTTGATGCACGCACCAGGAAAAAAATAGTTCGCTTGTTCCACAGATTCAGTTCAAAAGATGAGATGTTACACTAATTTTTCTTATACAAGGTTATGTAGGGGACGATGTTTCAAATATTTCAAGGTCATGCCGGGAAATACGTGCAAATGCATCTTCGAAGGATTCCGCCGTTATTTGACGTAATTAGCTACGGAAAATGTTGAAATAATTCGGCTCGGGCGAGGGAGTACGGGAATTTCCAAAATCCGGCGAAGAATTGAGCAAACTCCAGCGCAGGACTTCTTCGATTGTTCCAAAACGTCAAAAAGTTGAAAATCTCGCGAACTGCTCGGTCAATACGGGGTTTCTAACGTCCATTCATCGCGGAAATTTCCTCGCATAACGGATGTTTTCAAGAGTGAGAAAAAGAACACAATCTTACGTGTTAAATGGGGAAATGCGGAGTGATCACATGTAATATGATAAATAATGTATATATAATATTTTCTTGACAAAACTTCGCGGCGATATAATTGTTTTCTTCTCCTTTCATCGAAGTATATAATGTCGGCAGGT
>LOND01002714.1:6993-17413 GCA_014220965.1 Paragonimus kellicotti | reverse complement strand
GTGCATTCGTTTTCTTCAGAAGAACCGTCATCATGGAAGATCCGTGAACAAAGGTCTACCAATGAAAGGCACAAACAAATAAATGGAAAGGTTATGAAAATGGTACGATTAGGTGTCGTTATGTATTTAGAAAATACTGAACTTGACGTTCAAGAGATGAAAGGTCCATCGTGTGCAAATCGAAAGTCTTTGCATGGAAGACTTGCAAGTATCCTGGAGTTCCAGAATGTGAAAAAAGGAGTAAAGGTGCAAAGATAAACAAGAGGCAACTGCGATCAGCAACGAATCACGGTGCACACACGAACCCTCGAGTAGTCAGTGTACGTTGCCGCTTCAGTGCCAGATTTCTCCGTCTGTTCGAGCCGTGACCATTGTCAACCACTTTGGATTTTGTCACGTTTAATTCGAGTGATCTGCGTTTCTCACTGCATCTAATTCATGTGCAATCAAGGACACGCTCCGCATGAACCACGAACTCATCAAACATCACTACTTCTGTTTGGTTCCACAGTAGTCAACGCACTTTCGATCGCCTTAAACAGCTATCCCTCAGAAGGCTCGGAAGACGTCCGTCCACCACAGATAATCAGGTTGGGCAAAATTGATGAACTTCTTGAGTCAGTAGCAACACCATCGGACCTACTGAAAGTACGAAAATTTTCCGTGATAGAAAATATATTGTACGGTTACTGTGAAACTAGAATGCTATTCACAGGACAGTTGGTGTGGCAGCATCTACTAGTGATTTCCATCGATTTGTCGTCAAATGTCATGGCACCTTACGGTATCCGATTGATAATTGGCTTCAAAAATTGTTAAAAATACGCTCTGCGACTTGTACCACTGAACCCACACATAACGTACCGACGAAACTAGTATTGCTAATCCATATCGACCTCGCCCCGCTGTCAATGTTTTATTCAGATATTTACTGCACTCACAGCCTCCATGACGATTCCCATCCATGCTTGGAGTGGAAGCATGCGTCTCTGTATTACAGGTTTCATGGAAACTACATAAACCTCAGGTGCCGCTGGATAATTTTACCCTAATATACTATTTGTCTCATTTTGTTCAATTTCTTGTTCGCTGTACATGCTGTGATTCGTCAGTATGTGTTACCGTTTTAAGAACTTCCATCCGTCATCGTTCACTTGCTGCAACCTTCGCAGTACTCTCATGGACAAGTATCAGAATCTAAGCTTCTTTCCGCAAGATGGCGAAGCAGGTCATTAACGGGTGAAACTGTAGTGGATATGCAATATACCTATCATACCCACTGAAAAAATACACACATTTCCCTAACTGCACCAGCAACTTTTCCCAAAACCGTGTGGCCGATGGCAAGTATTTCAGTTAATGATATTCGAACAGCCTTTTCAGCGTTCGTTTCTATTGTTTTACTTGACAAGAAGTGACAGTTTTCAAGGTTAATGCAAACAAAATTATTCAAGTGGTGCCATGTTATTCCGTCACAGTATATAGTTCCAACTACCAGTTATCCATGTGTCAGGAATTTGCGCTCGAGTTAGAACGCAAGCAAAACCTAGGATTTGGTCTAGGTATAACCAGCGTTCAAACCACAGATGGTACTACCAGGATAATCGTTTCTGAATTACTGGACGGAGCCCCGCCAAAGGGAAAATCTATGGTAAACATCTTGGTTGTTGAATATTTTCAGTTTTGGCGATCAAATTGTGGCTGTGAACGGATTACCACTCAGAAATCTACCATACAGAGAAGCAGTTCATTTGATTCGTTGCTCAGGCAAAACAGTCCAGCTACATGTCCACAGATGCGATCCACGCCAGTGGAGCTCGATGCCGTGAGTTATTCTAAAACGTGTAGTCGCTCAATCATTTGTCGATGGGCATCCGGTTCGTTGTTGTTTGTGCTATCTGCTGAAAACTGAGTGCCGTGTTTACGATGATAACAGGTGATATCATCTAGCTGATATCACGGTCAACCTCACGCTCAAAATGAAAATGTTTATCTAGGTGAAGCTTTTCTTCCGATTCAATGATGTATCATATAGTTTGTTGTAGAAATAATTTGCATCGTTGTTGATAAAAGCTTTCTACCTATACTAAAGACACACACGTTTTTTCTCTCGAGTGATAGACCATCCAACCATTTGGGGATTTTCAGGTATAATCCAACTTATATATATATATATATATATATATATATATATATATATATATATACAGCATATCAGGAATTAAGTGACCTCCTTGTGGTATCAGTTTGCTCAATCCATAGTCATACATCAAAAATATGGTTTTTATAGTCCTTTGTAAGCCAAAACACTATCGAGACTGAACACTGAAGTGCTCCTGGTTATCACTATTCTCCGAAATTTCACAGGTTGAATTATTTTCTTAGGAAAAAATACAGCTATTTATAAGACCTAGTCTAACTGCGGGTAACTCTGTATTGTTTTCAATGAAACTTCAACAATGCACTTTTAAGAATACTGAACTAGGTCCAAACACACGGGTATGTTAAACCTGTTCGAAATATTGTTCCACAGGTACTGAAAGTTAATTAAAACGCTAGCCTACTTTATAGTGCCACCGTGGCCACTGTCCACGTCACCAATACACAGAGTCTGGCTTATTAGAACACACGCGGTATTGTCAGTTAAGTAAATAATTTATAAGTAGAAATAATGGTACTTCATTTTTGTGAATTCATGAAAGAATTGGCCAGCACTTTCACAACCGTACAACATCTACCCAAATACGTTGAAACATTCAACTTCAATCTGAACCATAATATTACTTGCAAATCAACAATGAATAACAAAAATGCTGCACTGCATTACAAACAAATTCAGCGCAAAATAGAACTGATACGGTTTTCTATTTGACCAATTAGACACCGTGCATTCGAACAACAGCGTGAAAACGGCGCTCATATGTAGGTGGAAGAACCTATTGTTTGGACGATCAAAGAAGAGCAGTCGGTTTGCTGGAGAAAAATGCATTTTGGGTGACCACCAGGGCAAACTAATATAGTTTTAACTACCTAGATTTAGTGCAGGCTTGTGTTGTTTGAGCCTGCGTTTTGAGGGTGTCTGACACCAGCACCCCGAGGTCACGTTCTGTATTACACTGTGTCAACAGGTGACCTCCAACATGATATGCCTTGACATCCCTGATATCTCCCAGGTGCATGAGGAGCATTTTTGTGGGTTTAGAGGCAAGCTCCATTGAACTGTCCATGTTGAAATCGTATCTAAGTCCAGTTGCAATATTTCGCTATCCTCGTCTGAAGAGACTGTCCTCCACACTTTCATGTCATCAGCGAAGACGAGGGCAGGCGACTGCAACTGGTCCAATAGATCATTGATGAAAACCAGAAACAGCAAGGGCCCGAGTACTGACCCTTGTAGTACACCACTTGAGGCAGATAATTGTCGGTTGACTCTCACAGCAAATGACCTACTACAAAGGAAGGTCTTACATCCAATTTATTATAGGCGAGCTGACAGCGTATGCTAACAGCTTGGTGAGCAAATGATTATGCGGCACTCTGTCGAAAGCCTTGCTGAAGTCGAGAAACACGACGTCCAGAGTCTTGCCGTTCGCTCTCGCTTCCACCCATCGCTCTCTGGCAAGCAGGAGGTTTGTCAAGCAAGATCGCCCCCTCCGGAATCCGTGCTGCCTCTCGCTGAGAGTCGAGAGTTGGTCCAGATGCCCCTGGAGACGACGGGCTATCAGCCGCTCCATTACTTTACCAAGTACGCAAGTCAAGGATACTGGTCGGTAGTTGACGGCTTCCGACCGTCCTCCCCCTTGTACATAGGTGCAACCACTGCTCGTTTCCACTCCGTTGGCAGTTTACCTTCGTTCAGAGACTGTTGATACAGGTCCGTCAGTGATGATCAGCTTACTGACAATCGCATTCCCTGTAATTATGCTGGGCTGATCAGCTTCATCATACTCTAGTAAATAGTCGACTGTAATCGGGTTCTGCTCTCCAATGCTTGTGACTGATGTATCCGAAAATAACTGTTGTGGACTTTCGGGAGACCCATCAGCGGTGTCGTCCCTTCACGTCATTTTTCACGTTCACTGTGTCCTGGAGCGTTACTATTCTGTCCATCGGTGCCATCCTGTAGTCTATTAAGGCAGTTGCCTGAAAATCAGAGTCACTCACTCCAGCACTGGGTTTTTGGACACAGCAGAGGGTAACGGCGATGGATAGTTTGTCGGCGGACTGACGGAAACTTTTGTGACCGCAGAAGCATCCTTTTAGACCTCCGCATGAATCGCCTATCAACATCTTTACTGCTAACCTAAGTGATTTTCAGTTTTTGTAATACTGTCTTTATTAAAGACATGTAAGTTTTGGAGTTTTCCACAACACAAACCACCGATAACGACATTTCTACCCATGTAGAGTTCCGACTAACAGTGGGGAGGCCCCGGCCTTTGCAGTCTGTAGATTGCCTTTGAGTAGCAGTGCTGATACAATGGCAGTTTGGCTGCCACCACATTACATTACCGAGTGTGGCTCAAGACCGGGATAGGCATTCACCAGAACTATGGAATTTAACCCCTTGTTTTCGCTTATCGCTAATGACTGTGTGTTACCTCACAACTACGTAAATCATTCATGCGAATTAATACGAATTCCCGATTTGGGCGGACTACGCCACTTAATTCTTGTGGACTCGACTGGGCAGTTTTTCAAACCATTCAAATGCGAAACACGGGCCGAGATAATATGGATGGCCTTCACTTTGTCTGGTTCAGTCTTAAGTTACTCAGATATGAGTAGGTGGCCAAAAAACGCCATCTCTGTCGCCCAGAAGATCATTTCACTTCGTAACAACACCAGTGATTGCAGCACTCGCGGGTGCAGAAAAGATTCACAATTCTGATCAGGCTTCGTATCCGTTCTTTCACATCAACACCTCACCTACGACACAGTGCGAGATTTTGGGTTTGTCAAGCGCTTGAGTTAACAGCTGCTGGAAAATCTTGCTTGAACGTCATGATGGATGGTTATGAAATCCATCCTTTGAACTACTTCCAAACGGAGGATTGCTGGTAACAGTCCCGCACAACGACAAAACCAGTAACGTGAGTCCCAGTCTTTTGGAGTACCCACTTGCATCCTTGTTTGCGCCATCGTTTGCGTCTTTGCTGTATTTCATGTTCTTAGCTAAGTAACAGTGATCTGCGTGATCGGTGCTTAGAGATGACCAAGCAGATTCGTCAGAATCTACTTGAAATCAAGGTCGTTAACACTCAGTGAGCAGCTCGATATGAATCTCTACTGTTCCAAGAACAGATTTTTCGTCGTTCGAAATCTGTTGAACCTCCGGTTCCTCGACAACCGGTCTGATGGATGGCGACTTGCATTGCTTGGCAAAATTGATGTATTTTCGGCGGGACTTTCCAGTCGTCAGGCACGTCTCTTCCCGTCGTCCGGTATGCTGAGAATGATATATCGCAAATACCACTGTTGTTTAACCAGTCAAACTGAGCTACACTCCGTTCCTGCTTGCGAAGTCCTCCAGCTCCTGCTCCTCCGTTGTTCTGTTGTTACAAACGTCAATATTTTAGGAAGGCATAAACTGGTTCACCTTAGATAGTTCCTTAATCATCGGTTTCCTGGACACGTATTGGGCAGTCCATCATACAGTTAGAATTTTTCAAAGTGCTGGCCACCACTTTAGTGTTGTGACCTGTTAGTCCACGGATCTTCCATGATGACGGTTCTTCTGAAGAAAACGAATGCACCCAAAGTTGATACCTGCTTGGTGAGGGCAATATTCTTCAAGTGTTTTTATTGTACGGGTCCCTAGAATCTTTTTTGTGAACATCAGTCAAATTCACCGGACAGAATGAAGGCAATCGGTAATATGCCGGCTACGATTTCGCATCTTAATGGGTTGAACAACTGATCCGGTCCAGTCAACAAAAGTTAGGTAGCATAGTTCGTCTAAGTATATCTGCACCTCTCTTCGATACAATGTTGGAATGTCTCAAATTAATGCTTTCTTCGTCTTTAGAGAAGTTGCTCGCCACAACAGTTATCGAAGTCCTCCTCGCACTTCCGCCATGCTCCAGACACTTGGCTGCCCTTCGTCATTCCCAGCGACCCTCAGAGGAACGATTGCAATGTCATTCTGCTGTTCTACCTTGGAGTCGACTTGCAAACTTCTTTCTGTCCTCACCAAGTCACCTATGACGTTTACGGTTTCGATAAAATCACAACAGCAGTGGTCTGAGAAACACTAAACAATCTTATTTTATTAGTAAAATTCACACTACTTTTAACGGAAAATAAACAATATCCGCATATTCGGATTCTGTCGGGCGGCAATTCTGATGCGCTACTATTGACCAATCCGTTGTCACATTCCGCTACTTTGACCTGAGTAGTCAGGTTGTTTGAGCTCCGAATGCGCCCAACCAATTTGTTTTAATCACCACTGCTTGAAAACAAATTTAGTTAAGCAACCGGTATCCGTTTTACGTTGCCTGGCTGAGATCGACACACGAAACTGGCATGTTGTATAATTATTAATTACGTGTTGGAGTGCATTTATGCATGTAGCGATAAAATGTGTACATTGATCACGCTCATCTGAGCGTGTTTCTCACAGATGCGTTGAGAAATATACCATTACTATTATTACTAATTCTGCTTGTTGCATCTTTAACGTAAAGCGCCGATTGGCTGAGCGGCCACCAAACATGAAACCTCTGCAGTTCATTCCCACTACAATTTGACGATCAATGTTCTGTCCAACACATCACGGCCGCCATACTGCCAATAGAAGCGCTTTCTTCAACGAGGGTGTTGGAACCCGTATGGTTTATCTATGAAGTAATAACTGGCTTTGTGTGGATTGTGGCCGAGATCCATGTTCGCGAACAAGACTTACTATTGACACAGCTGTCAACTACTCATAAGATCAGACTTCTATCTCACTTTCCTTGATTTTACTATTGTTCGTCTTCGCGAATGTGATTCCCGGTACATTTTACCCGATGCACAATAACTAGATGCTTGAAAGTACAAAACCTGCGTTGAATATATGGCAACACGTGGCTATCTCCAATTTGACTGTCAGTCTGATGATCATAACGACACAACTGTGTCGGAGTATGATCATTCCAACACCGTGGCACAGATTAGTTGAGATCATTCCACCGGGAGAGGAACCAACCTTTTGGATGACATGTTTCAATAGCGCCGGCGTATGCCGTCGATGATGAGGAATTTCCCTGTAAATTCTCACCGGAGACGCCCTGCTGCTCAGCCAAGAAGTAGACTTACACACCTGATCCTGTTCGGACCCATACAACAGAACCGGTGTAACAAAAATGCGAGACCAAATTTTATGCAAATATGTTCTTCAAACTGTTTTGCCAGTATGGCCAACGTAAAGCCAATTGCAGGAACCATCGCGCCCAAACAATGTTTGATACTGCCATCACCCACTTTGACTCGAGTTCTCAATCTCCCATCCTCTGAGGCAGTCTCATTGAATGCCCCAACTATTGCAGGTCTCCGGAAATGTCCACCCATCCAGTCACATGCGTTCTGAGGGCAATGGTTGCAAGTTCATTTTCAAATGTTGCCCTGGTGGGTAATAGTTCTCGCGAAGTTTCGAAGATCAGATAAATGTTCCAACTTCTCTACGACCCCGGCAGCTAACCATGATTACACAACAAACAACATAGGTATAGGAAACGGCAAATAATCTACTATACAAAAGTACGCCGCAACAGGGATTAAGAAAACATTAGAATTAGAAGGCATGTATTCAGAATGGACAGTGTAAGAATTAATAAAAACGCGTGATGGCAATTTGAAAACATCGCCGATATAAGTCACTTTTCGACCAACAACAATGACCTGGAGATTGCGGGTAGAATCGTCTTTTGCAAGCAGAAGTGTAGATGGTACAAACGCCGACGCGATCATTAGGTAGTAAGTGTCAGGCCAGTGGTGCCCAGACGAAGGCATTTGCCTTTCACGTGTAACAAAATCGGTCCACTGGACCAATGAACACGCTAAGTGGCAGGTTTCTAATAGTTGATAGGATGACGATATCCTCCTCGTACACTTAGATAATGAAGTAGTGTCAATCCCGGGTCTCAGAGGATTTGGCGAGCGTTTACTATATTTGCAATATCTATCACTACATTGAATCTTGAAAGGCGGATTCGGAACTCGAGGATCATCTGACAGACTTCTCGCGTTCGAAGAAACCGATACCTAACGAGAAAAGATGGTTAAAGAAACGAGCTGTTAGCAACGAGGTTGAAAAGTACAAAAACATTAGAAACTAAGAGGAAGGAAGCAATCACGCATCTTCATACTGCATTCATCAACTTTACAAAGTACAAGAGCAACCGAACTACACAAACGAGACTACGTTCAACAAACCACGCAATGGTGAAAGAAACCAGCGTAAGCAAAATGAGGGTTCAGGTGAACAAAGGTCTACCAATGAGAGGCACAAACAAATAAATGGAAAGGTTATGAAAATGGTACGATTAGGTGTCGTTATGTATTTAGAAAATACTGAACTTGACGTTCAAGAGATGAAAGGTCCATCGTGTGCAAATCGAAAGTCTTTGCATGGAAGACTTGCAAGTATCCTGGAGTTCCAGAATGTGAAAAAAGGAGTAAAGGTGCAAAGATAAACAAGAGGCAACTGCGATCAGCAACGAATCACGGTGCACACACGAACCCTCGAGTAGTCAGTGTACGTTGCCGCTTCAGTGCCAGATTTCTCCGTCTGTTCGAGCCGTGACCATTGTCAACCACTTTGGATTTTGTCACGTTTAATTCGAGTGATCTGCGTTTCTCACTGCATCTATTCATGTGCAATCAAGGACACGCTCCGCATGAACCACGAACTCATCAAACATCACTACTTCTGTTTGGTTCCACAGTAGTCAACGCACTTTCGATCGCCTTAAACAGCTATCCCTCAGAAGGCTCGGAAGACGTCCGTCCACCACAGATAATCAGGTTGGGCAAAATTGATGAACTTCTTGAGTCAGTAGCAACACCATCGGACCTACTGAAAGTACGAAAATTTTCCGTGATAGAAAATATATTGTACGGTTACTGTGAAACTAGAATGCTATTCACAGGACAGTTGGTGTGGCAGCATCTACTAGTGATTTCCATCGATTTGTCGTCAAATGTCATGGCACCTTACGGTATCCGATTGATAATTGGCTTCAAAAATTGTTAAAAATACGCTCTGCGACTTGTACCACTGAACCCACACATAACGTACCGACGAAACTAGTATTGCTAATCCATATCGACCTCGCCCCGCTGTCAATGTTTTATTCAGATATTTACTGCACTCACAGCCTCCATGACGATTCCCATCCATGCTTGGAGTGGAAGCATGCGTCTCTGTATTACAGGTTTCATGGAAACTACATAAACCTCAGGTGCCGCTGGATAATTTTACCCTAATATACTATTTGTCTCATTTTGTTCAATTTCTTGTTCGCTGTACATGCTGTGATTCGTCAGTATGTGTTACCGTTTTAAGAACTTCCATCCGTCATCGTTCACTTGCTGCAACCTTCGCAGTACTCTCATGGACAAGTATCAGAATCTAAGCTTCTTTCCGCAAGATGGCGAAGCAGGTCATTAACGGGTGAAACTGTAGTGGATATGCAATATACCTATCATACCCACTGAAAAAATACACACATTTCCCTAACTGCACCAGCAACTTTTCCCAAAACCGTGTGGCCGATGGCAAGTATTTCAGTTAATGATATTCGAACAGCCTTTTCAGCGTTCGTTTCTATTGTTTTACTTGACAAGAAGTGACAGTTTTCAAGGTTAATGCAAACAAAATTATTCAAGTGGTGCCATGTTATTCCGTCACAGTATATAGTTCCAACTACCAGTTATCCATGTGTCAGGAATTTGCGCTCGAGTTAGAACGCAAGCAAAACCTAGGATTTGGTCTAGGTATAACCAGCGTTCAAACCACAGATGGTACTACCAGGATAATCGTTTCTGAATTACTGGACGGTAGCCCCGCCAAGGGAAAATTATGGTAAACATCTTGGTTGTTGAATATTTTCAGTTTTGGCGATCAAATTGTGGCTGTGAACGGATTACCACTCAGAAATCTACCATACAGAGAAGCAGTTCATTTGATTCGTTGCTCAGGCAAAACAGTCCAGCTACATGTCCACAGATGCGATCCACGCCAGTGGAGCTCGATGCCGTGAGTTATTCTAAAACGTGTAGTCGCTCAATCATTTGTCGATGGGCATCCGGTTCGTTGTTGTTGTGCTATCTGCTGAAAACTGAGTGCCGTGTTTACGATGATAACAGGTGATATCATCTAGCTGATATCACGGTCAACCTCACGCTCAAAATGAAAATGTTTATCTAGGTGAAG
>LOND01002712.1:13601-53065 GCA_014220965.1 Paragonimus kellicotti | reverse complement strand
CACACGGAGACATCAGATTTGTCGGGTGATACCAGTTACTGTAGTCTCATTTGTGATATACTGTCCAGTGATTTTGAAGCCAACAGAAATTCACCTGATTTGTTAGATTCTGTCTCATACCATCAGGATCACAACCCATAAACTATTTATGGCTGAGTTACCTTGCATCACATTTTGTTATTTTTGTTGTCGATGTGTGCTGCATAACTTAACCGAGTATGAATTTGGTGTATCATGATCGAATGATTCAAAGCATTTCTGTTAACAATCTTTATTATAAATATTATTCTTTGCCTGTTTGAACATTTTCTGAGGATGTGTAGTGAGATCACCTTTCGACGTCCCCAAATCCTAAACTCCCTGCGACGTGAGAGTTGCCTTACCAGTACCACCGTGCCTGTTCACATTATCTTGTGAATGTAAATTTACTACAAACCACTAACATCAAAGTTAGTGTGTTGGCGTAGGTATCGCAGTCTTAGTCGGCTGTATAATGAATCCGCGCCATCTGTACTACTATAGGCTACATTCACTAGGATAACAATGTTTTAGCTGTCACCGTTGGGAACGCCGCCCAACCAGTCTGACGCTTGTTTGAATTCTGAAGGTCGACTGGAGTTTCCGTCGACACATTCGTCCTCTCTGGCGGTTGCCGTGCGGTTGTGCTTGAGGTTCTCTCACGTCCAACTCCCTAGCGCCTTTAACTGTTGCGTTGAAGTCTGCTTGTGAACGGTGAGTAAATCAATAAATAAAGTTTGTTTGCAGATTCACCGTCTTCTCACTACGACTTCCGTTCCGCGTTAACATAAGGCTGGGGAAACCTTGGGCGTACGAACCTAGGAACTGGCATCGCGACAGATGATGCACTTTGTTTACTTATGTTTTTATTTTGCACATTTTTGTTCAGCATAGTAACATCATCTTGAAGTCCCCACGTTTCTTTTCTGTCTTAGAGAACGGGGTCAATGACGTACGGATGAAGTGCTCAAACGAAGATTTCATTCCTGTCATTTTTCAAACCTTCTCAAAAGTTTTTAATCCATTGTCTATGTCTCCTAGTTGGGTGTCCAACTAACTATATCGTACGGCTTTGTTGTGCTCTTTCAGGTGTTTCTGGTGTATGCACTTCCCCCTCTCGTTTGCAGTGCCCCAGCAAAAAAGGAGTTGGCCCGGAGTTGGTCCGTGTCTGGCCACGAGTCGGACCGGAGTTGGCCTGCACCACATACTGGAGTCGGTCCGACTTCGGCCTGGCCAGACAGGCAGTCGGCCACGGAAAAATTTGCCAGCCGGCTGTTAACTGCATTGTACGATTCGAGCATTCGCTAAAGCGACATTTTACAACAAATTTAATGGTTTCCCACCTCCCTTATGTATCTAAACAACACGATAGGACCTTCTTAGTCTCCGCGCAAACCGCGCTGAAGGGAGAATACACGCGCGTCATCGCTGCACCCCAACGAACGCAAAAAGGATAATTTACGGAACGGGAAATATATTTTGTACAATGAGTAAACAACGTAAGCTTCTCCTCCACACTTCCAGGTCCACCGTATGTTCTGCTGACCATTGCAGTGGTTTCTTTCATCATTCCTTCCTGAAAAACAAGTTTTAGTACACATTAGAAGTGGAATATCTCAGCTAATAAGTAAGATACATCAATAATTCATTGGACACAATTGGTACGGGAATTCACAGTTGGTTTCAGAAAGAGTGAAGGATATCATGGATTCATAGATAGCATCGATAAATAAATGTCATAAATCCTAAATATTTAAGACGATTTCTACTCGTCTTCCAACTATGTTCCGCTGGCTCTCTATCTGATCCGTTTGGAAGCTCTTTCCATCGGGCATTTCTGTAACTCACCGTGTGTCCTTTTCCACTTTGACGTGAGAGAAAAAAATACGGAACGTTTTTAGTACGCATTAGAAGGTTAAATATATCAGCTATAGCAGCACATAACATTCTTAATTAGTTCATTCTGGCACAACTCTGTAGACTAGAGATCACTCCAGTTTTCAGAAAATGTGTTTAAGACTACTTTAGCTGTAATACATGATCTTCCCTAGACCTGGCTATCTGTGTCCTAAGTAGGCTTTAGCGCCGAGGCTGTTGTACGCTTCTTCTCCTGAAACCCTCTGCCCCATGCTTCAAGGCTAGGTGACACGGGAATACGACTTCCGTAAGCTTCTTCTCTTTCACTCCGTCTAGCAATCCACTCGTGTGTTCTTGTGGCTTGCACCCACTTGCTGGTGGCCAATCTGATAGTCAAGGACATACAAATTAATGGACATCATTACATTACCCATTGCTGTTGGTTTCTTTCGTCATTCGACGGCGTCGTACTGGTCCTCATTGCTGTCTTTTGCCTCCTGAGCACCATCCGTTTGATAAGTAATGTTGATTAGTTCCTAGGTCAACTCGAGGATAATTGTGTTCTTATTAATACGGCACGCTACCAGAAATGGACAGTAATATTAGTGTGAATGTCATGAAGTGGGGAAATCACAAAAACTGCTCTTCGGCATAACGGCCCGGCTCGTTTCCACATCAACCGAGCTTTGGTTGTAACATCCAAGCCAGTTTCACCTCACCGACTGGACTTGCTTTGACCGAACTACGAATAAGCGCACACTATTTGCGCACAACATTTATGTACCGCTTCTTCCACGATGGATTGTGAACAAACACCAAGGCGTCTGAAAATGTAGCTGTAAACAATATGATATATAAAATCATCCGTCTGTTTAGTCGCCGGTGACTGCAGCTATTTTGAAACTCTGAAATTGGCCACGCATGGCTGACGACTGCAACCTCCTTCGTCTTCAGAAATTCCACGATGTGGTACATCTGTAATTTCAACACTGCAGTATTCATTCGTTCCAGTAGGAGTTTTCAACACTAGCGATATCAGTAAAGACGAATTAAAAAAAGCGCAAAAATATTCACAATGACGTGCGCAAGAGGGGGATAATGACGTCATCCGTCGCGAACTGGTATAAACACATTTTGTACGCATCTATCACAACCGTAGTAACCGTTGTGACCCTTCGTTTGCTTGACGTAGCTGCGAGCTGGGGCGTCGCAAATGACACACTGAATGTCCACATAAAGTGTTAGATGAAGATCATCTAACGTCACGCCAGCACCCTGCGTAATTCAATCATTTCGGACCACAAACGGCCGGAAGATAATCCGTTAACGCAGATCGTGGCGCCCACGACCGCAATTACGCAGCCGATGACAAATGGGATATGCTTTTGTGAAAAGGATGCACAATTTGCAGGGCCGAGAAGTATGGGCCATAACTCCGTACCGGGATAATCAAACAAGGGTACACCATCTATATTGACTTGCAATTTGACATGGTCACCGCTGGTAAACCGTCGACGTTGATGAACGCTCCGCAGACACGTCGGCAACCCAATGTGTACATATAACATCCAACACTTCGTACGTATTGGTTTCATTGCTTACACTCCGGGGAGTTCTGCGCAATGTGCGCGAATTAAGCGGTAAATCAGGAACAAACGGTTTCAACAGAGCTAGGAGTAGTTTTAAGTCGGTGGATGTAAATAACCCGGAGCAGCTTGCGAACATCGTATGGCACCTGAAATACTGGGCGTTGCAGGTGATTGGTTGACTGCAGCAGGATTAATTGTACAAAGGATGCCCCTACCACTAGGGGTGGAGTCTTCAACAGCACCTGATCCAGTAATAGATTCCGGGGTTGAAGCAGAAGCTGAAACACTCTGAACGACTTGCTGTAGGTTCATGTGATGCAAGGTAACTCAGCTATAAATAGTTTATGGGTTGTGATCCTGATGGTAAGAGACAGAATCTAACATATCAGGTGAATTTCTGTTTACTTCAAACTCACTAGACAGTATATCACAAAAGAGACTACAGTAACTGGTATCACCCGACAAATCTGATGTCTCCGTGTGCCTCGGCAACAGAACGGAACCCTTGTTGGAACCAGTCCAACAGAATAATACCCAGTCTGTACTCACTATCGAAAACCAATCGACAATGAAAACAAGGACTCAGCGCGTTGACCCTCGTGTATTAGTATCGACCCTGGAAAATAGAGTGTACAGAGAAAGCACGTCAAGCTAGCGAGGCACGGAGCGAGTTGTGTTTTTAGCCCCGGGACGGATATTACAAAAGGGATGGCTTGACTAAAACAAAAGTAGGTAAAAAACCAAAATCATCAAAAGTGTACAGGTGAATGCGACTATCAAAAATATCATTTATTATAGTCGCTACACCCTGATAGGCGACATTTCCTGTCAACATCAGTCAAGCTTCTTCCAGTCGATTTACCTAACCCCTTGTGGTTGTCCGTAGCTTCACGTCGCCAACTCAACTTTCCTCTCTTCAAACTTCCCGACACTTTCCCAGTTGTGCTTCCTCCACTCACAGCAGTTGTGTTCTCCTGCGCATCACCTCCACAGAAAACTGCACACGTTATATGTTTTTCTCATGTCTCTATCTTGGAAACCTTCGCAAACAGAACAGCTTCCCATCGTTACGTTGCAGTTTCCACTTGCCGTCCACACATTGCCTTCTTCATTCTTCGCTTCCAGTTTTGATGGTAAGATACTCCCTGTCCTCGTGGAGCTTTGCAATACACCTTCGAAACAGCCGGTTACCGATGATGTGAACATTAACGTGCGTGGTTAAAGATTTGACATCCTTAAATAACGCCAGGATGACAGTCGCCTGATTAAGGAATCTTACTTTGGACAAGAACGGAATGACATTCATGCCAACATGTTCCATGTAAGAAAATCTGGGAAGTCGCAGACAAGCTTTGAGAGAATATCAGATAAAAATCTTGTGGTATGTTCATTTTGAACTACTGCTACTACTGCTAGCCTGATCACTGATCAGGTACTCCCTCAGCATGAGGGAAAAAAAGCAGGTAGTACTCTAATCACACTGAAGCTTTGCATGTTCATAAGTCATGTTGAATTGTCATAAAGTACCATAGGGATACACTTTAGATCAAGCAGAGTTATGTAAATTGGATACATCCAAAAAACCCTCTGGTTCTGGGAGTAGCTTATGGGTCTCTATTTTGTTTTGCTTTAACTGTGTGTAGTTCTTTCCCACCACGATTATATGCTTCACGTTTTAATTCGACGTTTATAAGCGTCAAACAAACGAATATACTCGTTTGTACGGCTTGTTTCACTGTATTTGCGAAACAATGAGGCTCCACCGGGCTTATGATGTCCCCACCCACTTCTCACCTCGAAAGCAGTTTTTGCTTTTAAAGTAGTTCATCAAGCTTTTCCCGATTTACCTCCATAGTTTGGGTGTATTTCATTTATTATGTTCCGAAAGTGCACAGCAGTTAGTGATACACACACTTGTTTAGGGTGTACCGACCTTATTTTTCTGTAGCGGACTATTTTAGAGTTCTGACTGTCATTCGTCTTTTTATTACAGACTCTTGTAGGTGCCTAAAAGTTTGTTTGAACAGGTATATATTCCGAGAGGTTTTCAGCGCACTCGAATGTACGACTCATGCCGCGCGCTCGCCTACCGTTCCGCCGTATTAACAATATCCTCTTACGACTTGCTCATTTGCATATCGATTTTGCGTATAGACGATATAATCTGCTTACCCACTGCGTATTCTCAGCCGGTGGTCTTCAGTTCGTTTGATTCTGCAAGCGGATTCCGCGTACCTTTTTCAGATTTGAGATTATGTAAGCCACTATCAGCTTTTAGGACTTTAGTCTGCTTTTTTCCGCGTACTGAAATCCACTTACTCAACTTATGCCGTCATGGTGACATGTTTGTCTACCTTAGGTTGAATTAGTTTAGGGCTGTCACCGCATATCCTGTTATTTTACAGCGGCCTCGATTTACTCCAATCTATATCGGGCAAATATACGGAAGTGTCAAGCCATTTTTCCTCGTGTGCGGCAATTTTGTAATGGTTAATTTGGACTAAGTGGACCAGTGGAGTGAAGCTTACATCACCTACCAAAGGCAGTTGACGGTTGTGCGTGGCAAAAATCAAGTTTATTCCAATGTTACTCCTTGATTAGTTACTAGTCAACACGGTGGATGTCAGCGTAAACTACACCTGTTTGTAGTGGCGGGTGGGTAAAACGTATACCGTGGAGAACTTCAGTGTGCCAAAACTCAACCATATGTGAGAATTCGTATTAGCCTTATACGTTGCACTAAAATACCAGGCAACGGAATGTCTTGGATCCGAGTTGTCCATTGTTACGTCAGTGCATGAAGTCCCGCATGCCTCTGGGTTACAGTGGACTTGTTGGGATGCGGGTGGGTCCATTGACTGACTAGGACGCTTTTCATGGAGGACAGTTGAACTTTGGTACCAACAGACATTTAAATAAGGGAACACGGTAATGTTTGAAAACAAAAAGTATAATTCCAGCAACGTTTGAAATTGTTAACTATATTTGGTTCTTATCTGGTCTGGGACCAATGGCAGAAATTATGATAAGGAAAGAAAAAGCGTGGGATGGGCTTCGTACTCACTCGCACGTAAGTCGCACCAAGAAAAAGTATGTGGAGCCCTCGGGTACCAAAAACAACAGTGGAAAAGGGACACGTAGAAAGAACGAAAAGAGATCAGAATAATGAATGAAGCTTCAAGATTATGAAGGCATCTGCTGAACGAAATCAGTTTCTTAATTGCAAAAATGTCGTAGATTTCATATGGAATGCAATGCTAGCCAACGTGATATTTTAAGGTCACGACTGCCGGTCAGAAACACAATTGTTCACATCAACAGTGGTGTTAAACGCTGCAAGACCCCTCGAACAACTTTCGGAGGTAATTCAAGTGCTTTTTTCTGAGGCGCCTGTCACAAGAAGATCAATGATGTAGGGACGGCGTTTGTAGATGATTGAGACATTTGGGCGACGATCCTAACACCACGTAACGAGCGTAGAATCTCGTGCAAACAGGATAGCGTGGTCACCGTTGTTTTCTGATGTCCTCGACAGCAACTGTGATCTGGAAAGTAAGCACGAACCAGGTCGAGTTTCCAGAATATACAAGGTGCCTTGAAGGCTAGCCTTGATGTGAATGGGGTCTCCCCGGGAGAGACCTGTTTCCGTTATGTCTCGTAAATATGCTCGATGGTGTCGATAGGCAGCGACAGGACTTCCAGGGAAATGCCCCTAAATGATATTGTGTATACTCTTAAGTATGCGTTTGACCCACTCTTGTGAGATACCATATTTCAAAGCGTTCTAAATAGTCTTCGATTTCTCTCGACGAATTATGAATATTCAGAATTTCAAGTGGACAGGAATTCATCGTAAGAAGTTACAGAAGTCCGCGACGCCAATTGTGATGGTTCCAGAAATACAGAAATGAAGTAATTAACTTTGCTCAACCCCAGAGCTAGTTTCGACGCAGTAGTAATAACACCCGAACTAAGCAAATCAAGTATTTATCTCTCGAGCGCAATTGTACAGCTTATTGTCAACAATGTAATAAAACAACAGTAATGAGAAATAGGTTTAGTGACAATCACCACAAAAACGATACGGAATGTTTTCGGTTAAACAGCGACATAACTTCTCTGCAGAAAGAACTTATTGAGTGTGATTCGATAATTGCTGTAAATTCGGGGCGTTCAGGTGGAGCCACCATGAGTACAGCCCAAGTCGAAGATTGCAGAAGTATTAACATATTTGTTCCAAAATGTTGATTGATTGCATTTCTGACGGTTCACGTAAACCGGGAAGAGTGTTTCCTTGCTTCGTAAAATCTGGATTTCCTTCGAAATCAAACTAACATGGTTTAGTACGCATACCACCTCCAGTCTTTAAATATTGAAAAGGTAAGTTGTATATTTTTTAGTTACGTGCATCTGAAAACAGTGAAACAGAAGTATTCAACAGTTTCATACATTTTAAAGCAATCATTGACGGGGTCATGTTCAATAACAGGAAGTGGATCGAGAATCAGAATGTGTAATTTGACAAGAACCAATAATTGTTGAAGCATTTCCAGTGATACCTCTGACCGATGCTTCAAAAAGTTATAACCTACCTGTGAAGCCGATTGTGATTAGTGGGTAATATAGAAGTAGAACAACTACACAGCTCAAGCTCAGAGCTAAGTTTCAACACAGTAGTGATTACACCATGAATTTGAGTTGTTCAGCTATTCATCTCTCGATCAAGTTTGTCACAGTATTAGCAACGATATAGTAAAACAGCCGTGATAAGTAATAAGCATAGTGGCCGTCACTACACTAAAGCTTGACCATTATGAGTACGAATCAATAGGTATATCTGCCCGGTATTTTCTAACACACTGGTCAAAGTAACCTGTGTGAATGTGTTTCGCACTTTTACATGGAATAAGCGAAGGAATCCGGTACGACTATCACGAATATATCATATGCAGACTGTTGTCAGACAATACGGGAGTTAGCAGTACCATTATAAAGTCTTGGTCACCGACATGTCAGCCGGGACAATACTTTCATGTCTTCCATGTTGAAGTTATCTTAATGCAAATCAGGCAAAATCCCCTGATTCAAATAGAATGTGAATGACGACGTGGTCGTTAAGACACGAATGGCCGTCAGAGATGAACGCCGATCGTTCTCTTCGAGAATAACTTTCCGACCAATCTTCAATGAAGGAAGAATCATACCGTAATGTTTGTAGGTATCAAAGATCAACTCACAACGGTGTACGAGAAGGGGCTTTTCAGGAAAACAATCTGTGTAGCCGCAAAATCTTCACATTGTGCATAATCGTATTTTTAAGTAACGCGCAAAATAATTTTGCTACTTACATGTATGTTTTATTTATTGGTCAATAACCTAATACGCAGTTTTAGTGCACAGCTCAATAGTTCGTTTTTCCTAGGTACGAATTCGTTAGACGCGGAATGCAAGAAGGCCATTGAGATAACAGACCGAATATTTATTCGACGAAACGTACATGAGGTTTCTTATGGCGTTGTAAATGAAATCGATACGCAAATTAACCTAAGAAAGCATGAGACCGGCCGTCGACGAGCGAGCAAACCAGAAATGTTTGTGGTTCGGGTTCGAGCCACGCAGTCACATGGCATGCTGACAAACAACTGGACAGCATACATCATGCGAACCACCTTAATAGCCTAGGTACAATATGCAACTATGAGTTTTGGAACTATTTCACACATCATACGGCAGGCTGGCCACTGAAATCGCCAGGTCTCTGCACTATTATTGAATCATTGCTGCAGTGGACTTGAACAATAACTGAAGGGTTGAAACTAAATTTCGGAACATCGAAGCCCAGTAAACCAATAAAGCTTCTCAATAGGTCTGGCTATATCCGCATTCGATTGAACTTTGTTTCCAAAAGATACAAGCAACAGAACGCTTAACTTAGCCACAACGCTTAATTTACTGTTAAGTGTCCTTAATCTCACTAAAGTTTGACCAGTCAGACTCGGATCGAGAAGGGCAACTTATTAAGTTGCAACAGAGTTCACAATTTCCGTTAAGTTCAAAAGAACATTGAGTACAATACAGCAGTAATAACATTCCTACTTATACACACCACAGTCACTTATGGAACCAAAAATTTCGTTATCCCCTATCACAAATGCATACCACCAATATATATCTTGACTGCTTTGTTAAAGTACTGACCAAAAAGCCGCGATCAGATAAAAAATCACAAGCATCCACACTGTCCAAAACATTTTATCACCTGTTAGTTAGTCACTGACAACACATCATAACTGAGGTCAAAACTTTCCCATTGTTTTTTTAGCTACTTATGAGTAGATCAAAATCACATCACAATACTACTTCTCTGACCACTATCGCATACGATTCAAAGGGATCAGCGTGTCTAAAACTGGAGGACGACTCAGGGACCTCGAGCGGGTGACCAACATAATTCCCCACTGAAAACGCTAACCACAATATAGTTTCCATGCCCTTATTGAGTTTGACCAACACTAGTAAAAACAGGCTGGTTAAGATTTCCACTTGGATGAGAACAGTCATATAAACAGTCAACTTCCAAAGACTTCCGCCTTCGCAATGTGACAAGCAGGTGCAAGTGACGCTGAACAGCTTAGTCCCTTAACAGCAGCCATTTCACCAACGTGGTGTTCACAAAAGCACATTTCCAGGCACATAGTTCGGATTAATTGCTCATCATAAATCAACAACCATTCTTTCGGATAGTACAACCCGTAAACTGTATGAAGAAAAAATACGCACCTTTACGTCCGCATATCCCCATCACGTGCAATGATTCCCCACCAGTATCTTCGTGTCGTACTCTGAATTCACACAACAGGCAATAATCACGGATAATGAACCTTGAGGTTGTTGCTAACATTCAATCGGACCGATAGGCTCAGACGAGTAAAAAAATTAGTCATTCCACACGTAATCTGGCTGTTGGACCTCAGACGCGCTGTGTGAAATTGGCATGGGAACTGCACCACAAACTCCCGCCCAATTGTCCATCACGTGTATCCGCCTACTAGACTACCTACACGAATCCACTTCACGTGGTATCGCTTCACAGTTATTGCCACGTAGCCTAGTTCAGGCTAGCGTTTTTATGCGTGTGTATTGGGACTTCTGAATTGGATACATCTAATTTTAATTTACTGGCTTAGTGTGTGCTAGAAGTGGAATTCCAGCAAGCTCAAGTAAACTGAGACAGGAAACAAAACGATTCCACCTCGTCATTCTCCATACTGTAGCAGCAAAAGTCGATTGGACCTGGAAGGTTGTTTATTGCACGAAATTCCCTACAACGTATGTGAAAACATGGAACAACGAATGCAAAGGCTATTTTTCATGACTGACGCATATGCGCATCAGTTGAGCAGCAGTGCATCGTCACTCGATTTGGTGGCAGGTCGCACACAATCCACATACATGTTTCAAATTGTCGCTTCTGGTCCCTTGGCTTCCTGGTGTTGAGAGCTACCCGGTAGTTCCAGTCGATGGTCCGGTCCACATAGCACTCAGAATATTGTTTTTCGTTAGCGGTTACATTTAGGTTGATCAGTTTTACAGGGAGGTTGGAAGACGCCGTCCTTTACAAAAATCAATATGCCATCAACTTTTTGTACTTTGTCATTTGATTTTGGCGCATTTCTTCATTATGGATGCTGACCGAAAATCAGTGAGTTTGGTACTCATCCTCAACGCCCAGTGTTAAAGTTGCATTGAAACGTAAGCACACTGTTAACTTACAGAACACGGATTGTCTAAGGAGTACGATGTATGACTGTGTATAGGACGAACCATTTTTTTTTGTGAAGGATTGATTCTGCACATCCGATTGAACATTACTTCCTTTATCTGTATGTTCCGAGTCGTCTGTGAATTAGGGGGGACTTTTCAGCCCAAGGGTATGTAACAGAGACCCTGTTATAAGTTGCTTCTTACATCGAACTTAAGTTACTCAAGTAGATCAGAGACACTAATTCATTAACCTTGTGAACAAAGTGGTCAAGGACAGTTTAGGTCGGATGGATGGAGCTAATTTGGTTTCACGCGTTATGGTCCTGGATAAGCCACTGACTCGACCAAATGATATGAGTCGACAAATGAGATTCAAAACTATTACAATGATACTTTCTAGTGACAGTCGTTTTTAACTCTTCTAATGCGCTTCTCCCATTCATCCATACCGCGTCGCATACGGACGGAGAACCTGTTACCTTTAGAATGTGGTGCTTGGGTTACTTATAGGTCAACTGATTTGAAGCTATCCAGTCTCCTGGCATCCGACCGTCATGCCACAAGATGAACTTCGATTCCTTAGTTAAGATGGTACGGTTTGAAATGCGTTCAATTCACATACAACACCTATGCTTAATTCAGTCACGTATTTTTATGGACCATATCTAAAAGTCTATTGAACTTTTGGCTACAGAACGTCGTCGAAGTGAACACACAGAGGATGGCAGGCGGCTTAACTTGTGCAGCACCAGTTCGAAGGCAAACTGGTTGACCGCGGTCGACCAGTGAGCGGCACCATCAGTTGTAATTTTCTGGCCTTCAATTTCAACGGCCTTCGTGCAACCATTTCAACTTCAAACAGTTTTGTGTGTTTTTCTACCAGTCCCTCTGTCTATAGTTACTGTTACTAAAATCGATTGTCTAGATTCCATATGGAAACGACTGGAAAGCAAAGATGTCAGCCTACCTGAACAATTCGAACGAGCAATCCAAAATACAGGATTGCAGAATTACCGCAAATCTCAGTGCCCTAAGCAAGGTAACGGATCACGTCATGTCACAAACGTTTAGATGACGGATTCAAAGAGGAAAGTGACGGGAAATAGATCACCAATGAACATGAAAATCTACGCGGCAGTCAGCTGGTGTCAACCATCATAATGGTACCGGAATAACACGTTTAATGCCCTGTTGAGCAAAATATGGGTTTTGAAGGAGCAGACCAGAGACAACAAACGGATGAGTTTCTTGCTTCCAAGCCGCTGCAGTTCTTCAAGCATACACTTGCTCATCGATATCAATGGTGTAGGTCAAAGGTATGCAAATTATGGTCAACGACTCGCCTAAGAATAACGGAATTGCTCAAGATAGTCGTGAAAGTCGGCCATTTTTGTAGAAGTGAGTTAAAAGCCCCGAGGGTGAAAGATCGAACTTCTTGCAGTTTCTCGTGTGCTTTACATCATTGTTAGTCAAACGTTACCACTTGCCGGGCAACCGTGAATGCATGCCCTATTTAACTGCAAGATGCGTCATAGCTGTCAGCCCTCGTCCTACAAATCGATCCATTCAGCAGTTCCAAATGTGCGTGAACTGTTACAATATTCATTGATTGACAGTTATTTCGTAGACTTACTGCTAATCATACCAATTACGTGAAAAGTTTTCGCAGTTTGTATTGTGCTATGACCTTCATTGTTAGCATGGTCATCTGCTGCGCTTGTGTTACCTCAAGCTGATAACCGGATTACAAAGCCATGTCAAGAAACGTAACTGCCAAACGAAAATGACTCAGGTACATCTAGCTCACCTCAGAACATGAAAATAGACAACACAGATAACAGTCGGATAACAACATAGTTTTTTTTAAAAAAAAGCGAAGAGCCAAACAGTGAGAGGAAGCAACAACCTTCACAAAAACCCTTGAATTCGAATATGCACGTGTATCGACCGTCTGCAACTGGAAGTTTGAGGCCAGTAAGACGGATTTGCCATTTGCATGCGAAATGTCTGCGGTATAACTGCAGTGAATCAACAGGAAACAATTCAACATAAGAATAACACAGTGAATCAATGGATGATAACCTAATGAAAACTTAGTTCCGAACTGTCTCATACGAGTTTTAAGCATAGAGTGAATAAAACCATTTGCCCGTCTTTTTTTATTTCCCTAAAAAAACATAACGCCGATCATTCCATTGTACCCTTGTGACACAACTTATTCCAACCTGGCAATAATGACAAGGAAAACTCGCACTTATTTATATGTCGAAGTCAAACCATAATTCGTGACCACCCAACTAATGTCACAAATAGATCCCCTTAATGAAATATCACAGGTTCATTCAGTAAATCAGTACGCAATTTCTAATTTCATCCATTCCTCTATATAAAATCTGAAGCGTTTAAAGTCACTTGAATTTACTCTCACTCAAATATGGTCATTATACATTTGATAAAAAAAACATCAGGAAAATGTTAACATTCTTGTTACATCACTGATGGCTATGGTCATTGATTTGAAATGAAGCGGGCGTATATTAAAAAATCCTGTTATTAAGATTGTGAAAACTGACAACCTAGTAAGGGATTGTGGAGTAAAAATGCTTGATTCGCTCGTATTCAGTTGATTTGTGTTCAACACTTATTGCTGTTTGATTGAGTTGTCATCACACAAACACAAATGCCCAGTAGGATTTCTGTTTATTGGATTAAACACCCGGAATATGTTGCAAGGTAGAACAAAGGACGCACACTATCCGACAAGAAGTTTTCTTAAGTTAACAGTGGCTTTCTCCTTTTAGGATTTTACCCAGTTGGTTTATGTTTGATAAATAATTCTTCAGCATCTAATCTGTGCTTGTTGCTTAAAAGTTCCTTGGTGGTTTCTTGTTTTTGCTGGTTGTATGCCCTCAGTTGCACCATGTATTTGTCGGTCAGACGATTAGACGGCAGTGGTTCTACTTTTTACGTCTACGTAGTCAGCTGTTGCTGCCTGTTTCTGTGATGATCTACGAATGACGACAACATATGAAAATCAATGAATACCATGTAACCCAATCGGGTGTTACAACCGAATTACCTACAGGTTTAGAATAACACGTTTCTATAGAGAAAATACCTGTCCAGCTCATGCCATAAACGTTAGATCTGTATTACTTAGCGCTGATCACGATTAATTTAACAGACAGTATATACATTTAACATCTTTTACAGGTAATCAGGGTTTTAGATTCCAGAAAATCTTTAGTCCGCCCCAATCGAAAAGAGGTGAGAACTAATTTCTGCCTGATTGTAATGACACACTGACTACAGCTGTGGTCAAATGTTCTCGCACATAGTGTGGAAAGGAGCACACTGGGAGACTGAGCCACACACACCCAATGGGTCTGCTTTCGTTGTCCAACGGTAGAGAATTTTCTCGAATCCCGCACCACTTAATTAATGTGATCCACTTCCATCAATAGCTGGCAGTGGTATTGAGCTCACCTGGAAGCAGAAAGGTCATAAAAAGCTAACGCTTTGGTTGCAATTACAAAATTGTTCTGTACAGCACAGTCTGAATAATGGTCTGCACCGATTACTACGTTGTTCAAGCGTGCCACGAGCGCTATGTATTATACTCGGCATTTTTTAGAGTAACACACTGTGGTGACGATTAGTTCGGCTATTTCTTGTCAGAGATGATTGTCATCTTAATTTTTCAATCGACCTAACTCATGCTCACAACCGATTTACGAAACGATCACTCGTTTACCACCTCTAAGCCACGTGTGTGTTTATGTGTGAGTGACCTTAAAAATACTCTGTGTCCCACGCAATGGCGTTTGGCTGACAACCAGAATGAGTGATATTTAGTACTGCAGCCGGTGTACACACTGCGCACCTAACGTTACACAAACTCATTTTACAGTTCCGCATCAGGCCAATAAAACAAAAATCATTAGGTACTCGTAGTTCGTTACATGTAATACTTACAAAACGAATAACTGTTGTCTAAAAGTGACCACAGAACTGATTACGGTCTCTCAGATAAATCATGTAGAACACCTGGCCTGGTACTATAAGGGTAAAATGCAAACTAAAATCAACTGAATGCATGCATTTACATACTCTCTTTGGGCTGCTTCATCGGGCTGTCTGACATGGGAACGGCATCAGTGGACCCTGTCGCTTGGGTTGACCACAAACAACAAAATGTAAACATCGTCTACCCCACACAAACTCAGCTGGACCACACGACGAAGTTTGTTTATCATCAGTTTGCCTACCGTACCAACATACTGTTTAGAAAACCACCAAGACTGGTGTATTTTTAGTGATCAAATTAGTAAACAACAGTAAGATAAGTTGCTCTCGAATGATAAAATTGTCAGCAAATCTGAAGTACATGTCAGCCCCTGGTTGGGTTCATTTGTGCAGAGGAACATCATGGTGATCGAATATCCAGCAAACTGACTGGCTGACTGACAGTCTTTCTAACTGCAGGTTTGTGTTTGTTAACTGCTTACACACAGCCTGTATTGTTTGCGACAGAACTAGACCAGATGCAAGCGGACGAATCTACCCAATCAGGTAGTCCTACCTGTAGTCGCGTATACTGAGCCGTAATGTTTGAACCACATCTTTGGGTTGTCTGAGTCATGTGACCGGGTTAATTCCTTGTCAATCATTCGTCAGAATCATTATTTATCATTTGGCATGCAAGATTACTTGTTTGTTTTTATCCAAATATTTTTATCACTCACGCCGCGTCCGACTGACTAGGTTTCTCAGATGAAAACAATATCAAATGGTTCGTATAGAAATACAACTCGAAACAAAACTATACAGTCACATCTTCTTTTGACACTATCTTTATTCGTAAGAATTTAACAGGAACTATTTATTGCATCAAATGAACGAATATTAGTAGAAAGTAGGTGACTCAATTTCAATTGAATAATCTTAATAGAAGAAGTAATAACTAAAAATAGCATAATTGATCGCAGCTAACTATGTGGCTGTCCCCTGCAACGTCCTATCATCATACGACGTGTTTTTGGCATTCATGTTCGTACTTCGATACAGCACTGGTAACACAATTGACGAACGACACATTGAATGACAGTACGTTTGAATTCAGTTGCCACTGTGTTGGCTTCAGCGCTACCAGTAAGTCATCAATTGAGCTGTAAACATTAGGTGGCCTCGTTGTACACGTGCCGGCCCAGTACAGACATCTTCCTATGGGATTGAGGTCAGTACAGGAGGCCTTCAAGGAAAACAGTCACTCCCTCGTGATGGACGGACTACCAGTAAAAAAAGAAGCATTGCTAAAGAATTACAGTCCCTGGTCAATATGAACAGATGAGCGAGAGCTGAAAGTATTTCAGCACCAGAACTGTCCAGATTATTACTCAATATGGACGGACTTACTTTAAATGCTGACAGTGCACCGCAAATGTCTACGTAGAATCTAACAGTTCAAGACCATTAAAGTCCATAATACGCTTTACCTATCCTGAAGAGTAAAGTTTCCGCTTTCTATATTTTCACATCATCATCATATAGAAAATCACTAGCTAAGCGCGCTTGAGTCACAAGATATTACTACTAAACATGAACTTCACGAAAATTTTAACGAACAGTTACAAATTGTATCAATGGAAGAAAAAAAATGTGTCCATTTAAACTCGTAATCTGTTTCAGGAACTCAAAGATTGGGTTTGTTCAGAATTCGAGCTTAGTAAGGAATGACGAAAGGAAATTAAGTTAAGCTACAATTAAATATGTTTGTACTGGGATCCAGGGGAAGATGTACAGAAACATTTTATTTCAAGTTGAACATCACCCACAATTGATCGCAGCTGTTACATTCTCATAGACTTTCCAAAAGAAGCACTAGACTCGAGTTTCGCTCTCACGAAAGCAGTTTTTGCTTTTAAAGTAGTTCATCAAGCTTTTCCCGATTTACCTCCATAGTTTGGGTGTATTTCATTTATTATATTCCGAAAGTGCACAGCAGTTAGTGATACACACACTTGTTTAGGGTGTACCGACCTTATTTTTCTGTAGCGGACTATTTTAGAGTTCTGACTGTCATTCGTTCTTTTTATTACAGACTCTTGTAGGTGCTTAAAAGTTTGTTTGAACAGGTATATATTCCGAGAGGTTTTCAGCGCACTCGAATGTACGACTCATACCGCGCGCTCGCCTACCGTTCCGCCGTATTATCAATCCCTCTTACGACTTGCTCATTTGCATATCGATTTTGCGTATAGACGATATAATCCCTGCTTACCCACTGCGTAATTCTCAGCCGGTGGTCTTCAGTTCGTTTGATTCTGCAAGCGGATTCCGCGTACCTTTTTCAGATTTGAGATTATGTAAGCCACTATCAGCTTTTAGGACTTTAGTCTGCTTTTTTCCGCGTACTGAAATCCACTTACTCAACTTATGCCGTCATGGTGACATGTTTGTCTACCTTAGGTTGAATTAGTTTAGGGCTGTCACCGCATATCCTGTTATTTTACAGCGGCCTCGATTTACTCCAATCTATATCGGGCAAATATACTGAAGTGTCAAGGTGACAGGTTTGTCTATCTTAGGTTGAATTAGTTTAGGGCTGTCACCGCATATCCTGTTATTTTACAGCGGCCTCGATTTACTCCAATCTATATCGGGCAAATATACGGAAGTGTCAAGCCATTTTTCCTCGTGTGCGGCAATTTTGTAATGGTTAATTTGGACTAAGTGGACCAGTGGAGTGAAGCTTACATCACCTACCAAAGGCAGTTGACGGTTGTGCGTGGCAAAAATCAAGTTTATTCCAATGTTACTCCTTGATTAGTTACTAGTCAACACGGTGGATGTCAGCGTAAACTACACCTGTTTGTAGTGGCGGGTGGGTAAAACGTATACCGTGGAGAACTTCAGTGTGCCAAAACTCAACCATATGTGAGAATTCGTATTAGCCTTATACGTTGCACTAAAATACCAGGCAACGGAATGTCTTGGATCCGAGTTGTCCATTGTTACGTCAGTGCATGAAGTCCCGCATGCCTCTGGGTTACAGTGGACTTTTTGGGATGCGGGTGGGTCCATTGACTGACTAGGACGCTTTTCATGGAGGACAGTTGAACTTTGGTACCAACAGACATTTAAATAAGGGAACACGGTAATGTTTGAAAACAAAAAGTATAATTCCAGCAACGTTTGAAATTGTTAACTATATTTGGTTCTTATCTGGTCTGGGACCAATGGCAGAAATTATGATAAGGAAGAAAAAGCGTGGGATGCGCTTGCACTCACTCAACAGCAGGTAAATCGCACCAAGAAAAAGTATGTGAAGCCCTCGGGTACCAAAAACAACGGTGGAAAAGGGACACGTAGAAAGAACGAAAAGAGATCAGAATAATGAATGAAGCTTCAAGATTATGAAGGCATCTGCTGAACAAAATCAGTTTCTTAATTGCAAAAATGTCGTAGATTTCATATGGAATGCAATGCTAGCCAACGTGATATTTTAAGGTCACGACTGCCGGTCAGAAACACAATTGTTCACATCAACAGTGGTGTTAAACGCTGCAAACCCCTCGAACCACTGTCAGAGGTAATTCAGGTGCTTTTTTCTGAGGCGTCTGCCACAAGAAGATCAATGATGTAGGGACGGCGTTTGTAGATGATTGAGACATTTGGGCGACGATCCTAACACCACGTAACGAGCGTAGAATCTCGTGCAAACAGGATAGCGTGGTCACCGTTGTTTTCTGATGTCCTCGACAGCAACTGTGATCTGGAAAGTAAGCACGAACCAGGTCGAGTTTCCAGAATATACAAGGTGCCTTGAAGGCTAGCCTTGATGTGAATGGGGTCTCCGCCGGGAGAGACCTGTTTCCGTTATGTCTCGTAACTATGCTCGATGGTGTCGATAGGCAGCGACAGGACTTCCAGGGAAATGCCCCTAAAGATATTGTGTATACTCTTAAGTATGCGTTTGACCCACTCTTGTGAGACACCATATTTCAAAGCGTTCTAAATAGTCTTCGATTTCTCTCGACGAATTATGAATATTCAGAATTTCAAGTGGACAGGAATCCATCGTAAGAAGTTACAGAAGTCCGCGACGCCAATTGTGATGGTTCCAGAAATACAGAAATGAAGTAATTAACTTAGCTCAACCCAGAGCTAGTTTCGACGCAGTAGTAATAACACCCGAACTAAGCAAATCAAGTATTTATCTCTCGAGCGCAATTGTACAGCTTATTGTCAACAATGTAATAAAACAACAGTAATGAGAAATAGGTTTAGTGACAAATCACCACAAAAACGATACGGAATGTTTTCGGTTAAACAGCGACATAACTTCTCTGCAGAAAGAACTTATTGAGTGTGATTCGATAATTGCTGTAAATTCGGGGCGTTCAGGTGGAGCCACCATGAGTACAGCCCAAGTCGAAGATTGCAGAAGTATTAACATGTTTGTTCCAAAATGTTGATTGATTGCATTTCTGACGGGTTCACGTAAACCGGGAAGAGTGTTTCCTTGCTTCGTAAAATCTGGATTTCCTTCGAAATCAAACTAAATTGGTTTAGTTCGCATACCACCGGGAGTCTTTAAATATTGAAAAGGTAAGTTGTATATTTTTATAGTTACGTGCATCTGAAAACAGTGAAACAGAAGTATTCAACAGTTTCATACATTTTAAAGCAATCATTGACGGGGTCATGTTCAATAACGAGGAAGTGGATCGAGAATCAGAATGTGTAATTTGACAAGAACCAATAATTGTTGAAGCATTTCCAGTGATACCTCTGACCGATGCTTCAAAAAGTTATAACCTACCTGTGAAGCCGATTGTGATTAGTGGAACAATATAGAAGTAGAACAACTAACTCAGCTCAAGCTCAGAGCTAAGTTTCAACACAGTAGTGATTACACCATGAATTTGAGTTGTTCAGCTATTCATCTCTCGATCAAGTTTGTCACAGTATTAGCAACGATATAGTAAAACAGCCGTGATAAGTAATAAGCATAGTGGCCGTCACTACACTAAAGCTTGACCATTATGAGTACGAATCAATAGGTATATCTGTCCGGTATTTTCTAACACACTGGTCAAAGTAACCTGTGTGAATGTGTTTCGCACTTTTACATGGAATAAGCGAAGGAATCCGGTACGACTATCACGAATATATCATATGCAGACTGTTGTCAGACAATACGGGAGTTAGCAGTACCATTATAAAGTCTTGGTCACCGACATGTCAGCCGGGACAATACTTTCATGTCTTCCATGTTGAAGTTATCTTAATGCAAATCAGGCAAAATCCCCTGATTCAAATAGAATGTGAATGACGTGGTCGTTAAGACACGAATGGCCGTCAGAGATGAACGCCGATCGTTCTCTTCGAGAATAACTTTCCGACCATTCTTCAATGAAAGAAGAATCATACCGTAATGTTTGTAGGTATCAAAGATCAACTCACAACGGTGTACGAGAAGGGCTTTTCAGGAAAACAATCTGTGTAGCCGAAAATCTTCACATTGTGCATAATCGTATTTTTAAGTAACGCGCAAAATAATTTTGCTACTTACATGTATGTTTTATTTATTGGTCAATAACCTAATACGCAGTTTTAGTGCACAGCTCAATAGTTCGTTTTTCCTAGGTACGAATTCGTTAGACGCGGAATGCAAGAAGGCCATTGAGATAACAGACCGAATATTTATTCGACGAAACGTACATGAGGTTTCTTATGGCGTTGTAAATGAAATCGATACGCAAATTAACCAAGAAAGCATGAGACCGGCCGTCGACGAGCGAGCAAACCAGAAGTGTTTGTGGTTCGGGTTCGAGCCACGCAGTCACCTGGCATGCTAACAAACAACTGGACAGCATACATCATGCGAACCACCTTAATAGCCTAGGTACAATATATAACTATGAATTTTGTGACTATTTCACACATCATACGGCAGGCTGGCCACTGAAATCGCCAGGTCTCTGCACTATTATTGAATCATTGCTGCAGTGGACTTGAACAATAACTGAAGGGTTGAAACTAAATTTCGGAACATCGAAGCCCAGTAAACCAATAAAGCTTCTCAATAGGTCTGGCTATATCCGCATTCGATTGAACTTTGTTTCCAAAAGATACAAGCAACAGAACGCTTAACTTAGCCACAACGCTTAATTTACTGTTAAGTGTCCTTAATCTCACTAAAGTTTGACCAGTCAGACTCGGATCGAGAAGGGCAACTTAGTAAGTTGCAACAGAGTTCACAATTTCCGTTAAGTTCAAAAGAACATTGAGTACAATACAGCAGTAATAACATTCCTACTTATACACACCACAGTCACTTATGGAACCAAAAATTTCGTTATCCCCTATCACAAATGCATACCACCAATATATATCTTGACTGCTTTGTTAAAGTACTGACCAAAAAGCCGCGATCAGATAAAAAAAATCACAAGCATCCACACTGTCCTAAAACATTTTATCACCTGTTAGTTAGTCACTGACAACACATCATAACTGAGGTCAAAACTTTCCCATTGTTTTTTTAGCTACTTATGAGTAGATCAAAATCACATCACAATACTACTTCTCTGACCACTATCGCATACGATTCAAAGGGATCAGCGTGTCTAAAACTGGAGGACGACTCAGGGACCTCGAGCGGGTGACCAACATAATTCCCCACTGAAAACGATGACCACAATATAGTTTCCATGCCTTATTGAGTTTGACCAACACTGGTAAAAACAGGCTGGTTAAGATTTCCACTTGGATGAGAACAGTCATATAAACAGTCAACTTCCAAAGACTTCCGCCTTCGCAATGTGACAAGCAGGTGCAAGTGACGCTGAACAGCTTAGTCCCTTAACAGCAGCCAGTTCAGCAACGTGGTGTTCACAAAAGCACATTTCCAGGCACATAGTTCGGATTAATTGCTCATCATAAATCAACAACCATTCTTTCGGATAGTACAACCCGTAAAGCTGTATGAAGAAAAAATACGCACCTTTACGTCCGCATATCCCCATCACGTGCAATGATTCCCCACCAGTATCTTCGTGTCGTACTCTGAATTCACACAACAGGCAATAATCACGGATAATGAACCTTGAGGTTGTTGCTAACATTCAATCGGACCGATAGGCTCAGACGAGTAAAAAAAATTAGTCATTCCACACGTAATCTGGCTGTTGGACCTCAGACGCGCTGTGTGAAATTGGCATGGGAACTGCACCACAAACTCCCGCCCAATTGTCCATCACGTGTATCCGCCTACTAGACTACCTACACGAATCCAGTTCACGTGGTATCGCTCCACAGTTATTGCCACGTAGCCTAGTTCAGGCTAGCGTTTTTATGCGTGTGTATTGGGACTTCTGAATTGGATACATCTAATTTTAATTTACTGGCTTAGTGTGTGCTAGAAGTGGAATTCCAGCAAGCTCAAGTAAACTGAGACAGGAAACAAAACGATTCCACTTCGTCATTCTCCCACTGTGGCAGCAAAAGTCGATTGGCCTGGAAGGTTGTTTATTGCACGGAATTCCCTACAACGTATGTGACAACATGGAACAACGAATGCAAAGGCTATTTTTCATGACTGACGCATATGCGCATCAGTTGAGCAGCAGTGCATCGTCACTCGATTTGGTGGCAGGTCGCACACAATCCACATACATGTTTCAAATGTCGCTTCTGGTCCCTTGGCTTCCTGGTGTTGAGAGCTACCCGGTTAGTTCCAGTCGATGGTCCGGTCCACATAGCACTCAGAAAACTGTTTTTCGTTAGCGGTTACATTTAGGTTGATCAGTTTTACAGGGAGGTTGAAAGACGCCGTCCTTTAGAAAAATCAATATGCCATCAACTTTTTGTACTTTGTCATTTGATTTTGGCGCATTTCTTCATTATGGATGCTGACCGAAAATCAGTGAGTTTGGTACTCATCCTCAACGCACAGTGTTAAAGTTGCATTGAAACGTAAGCACACTGTTAACTTACAGAACACGGATTGTCTAAGGAGTGCGATGTATGACTGTGTATAGGACGAACCATTTTTTTTTGTGAAGGATTGATTCTGCACATCCGATTGAACGTTACTTCCTTTATCTGTATGTTCCGAGTCGTCTGTGAATTAGGGGGGACTTTTCAGCCCAAGGGTAAGTAACAGAGACCCTGTTATAAGTTGGCTTCTTACATCGAACTTAAGTTATTCAGATTGATCAGAGACACCATTCCATTAACCTTGTGAACAAAAGTGGTCAAGGACATTTTAGGTCGGATGGATGGAGCTAATTTGGTTTCACGCTTTATGGTCCTGGATAAGCCATTGATGACGGATTCAAAGGGGAAAGTGACGGAAAATAGATCACCATTGAACACGAAAATCTACGCGGCAGTTAGCTGGTGTAAACCATCATAATGGTACCGGAATAACACATCTAATGCCCTGTTGAGCAAAATATGGGTTTTGAAGGAGCAGACCAGAGACAACAAACGGATGAGTTTCTTGCTTCCAAGCCGCTGCAGTTCTTCAAGCATACACTTGCTCATCGATATCAATGGTGTAGGTCAAAGGTGTGCAAATTATGGTCAACGACTCACCTAAGAATAACGGAATTGCTCAAGATAGTCGTGAAAGTCGGCCATTTTTGTAGAAGTGAGTTAAAAGCCCCAAGGGTGAAAGATCGAACTTCTTGCCGTTTCTCGTGTGCTTTACATCACTGTTAGTCAAACGTTACCACTTGCCGGGCAACCGTGAATGCATGCTCTATTTAACTGCAAGATGTGTCATAGCTGTCAGCCCTCGTCCTACAAATCGATCCATTCAGCAGTTCCAAATGTGCGTGAACCGTTACGACATTCATTGATTGACAGTTATTTCGTAGACTTACTGCTAATCATACCAATTACGTGAAAAGTTTTCGCAGTTTGTATTGTGCTATGACCTTCATTGTTAGCATGGTCATCTGCTGCGCTTGTGTTACCCAAGCTGATAACCGGATTACAAAGCCATGTCAAGAAACGTAACTGCCAAACGAAAATGACTCAGGTACATCTAGCTCACCTCAGAACATGAAAATAGACAACACAGATAACAGTCGGATAACAACATAGTTTTTTTTAAAAAAAAAGCGAAGAGCCAAACAGTGAGAGGAAGCAACAACCTTCACAAAAACCCTTGAATTCGAATATGCACGTGTATCGACCGTCTGCAACTGGAAGTTTGAGGCCAGTAAGACGGATTTGCCATTTGCATGCGAAATGTCTGCGGTATAACTGCAGTGAATCAACAGGAAACAATTCAACATAAGAATAACACAGTGAATCAATGGATGATAACCTAATGAAAACTTAGTTCCGAACTGTCTCATACGAGTTTTAAGCATAGAGTGAATAAAACCATTTGCCCGTCTTTTTTTATTCCCTAAAAAAACATAACGCCGATCATTCCATTGTACCCTTGTGACACAACTTATTCCAACCTGGCAATAATGACAAGGAAAACTCGCACTTGTTTATATGTGGAAGTCAAACCATAATTCGTGACCACCCAACTAATGTCACAAATAGATCCCCTTAATGAAATATCACAGGTTCATTCAGTAAATCAGTACGCAATTTCTAATTTCATCCATTCCTCTATATAAAATCTGAAGCGTTTAAAGTCACTTGAATTTACTCTCACTCAAATATGGTCATTATACATTTGATAAAAAAAACATCAGGAAAATGTTAACATTCTTGTTACATCACTGATGGCTATGGTCATTGATTTGAAATGAAGCGGGCGTATATTAAAAAATCCTGTTATTAAGATTGTGAAAACTGACAACCTAGTAAGGGATTGTGGAGTAAAAATGCTTGATTCGCTCGTATTCAGTTGATTTGTGTTCAACACTTATTGCTGTTTGATTGAGTTGTCATCACACAAACACAAATGCCCAGTAGGATTTCTGTTTATTGGATTAAACACCCGGAATATGTTGCAAGGTAGAACAAAGGACGCACACTATCCGACAAGAAGTTTTCTTAAGTTAACAGTGGCTTTCTCCTTTTAGGATTTTACCCAGTTGGTTTATGTTTGATAAATAATTCTTCAGCATCTAATCTGTGCTTGTTGCTTAAAAGTTCCTTGGTGGTTTCTTGTTTTTGCTGGTTGTATGCCCTCAGTTGCACCATGTATTTGTCGGTCAGACGATTAGACGGCAGTGGTTCTACTTTTTACGTCTACGTAGTCAGCTGTTGCTGCCTGTTTCTGTGATGATCTACGAATGACGACAACATATGAAAATCAATGAATACCATGTAACCCAATCGGGTGTTACAACCGAATTACCTACAGGTTTAGAATAACACGTTTCTATAGAGAAAATACCTGTCCAGCTCATGCCATAAACGTTAGATCTGTATTACTTAGCGCTGATCACGATTAATTTAACAGACAGTATATACATTTAACATCTTTTACAGGTAATCAGGGTTTTAGATTCCAGAAAATCTTTAGTCCGCCCCAATCGAAAAGAGGTGAGAACTAATTTCTGCCTGATTGTAATGACACACTGACTACAGCTGTGGTCAAATGTTCTCGCACATAGTGTGGAAAGGAGCACACTGGGAGACTGAGCCACACACACCCAATGGGTCTGCTTTCGTTGTCCAACGGTAGAGAATTTTCTCGAATCCCGCACCACTTAATTAATGTGATCCACTTCCATCAAAGCTGGCAGTGGTATTGAGCTCACTGGAAGCAGAAAGGTCATAAAAAGCTAACGTTTTGGTTGCAATTACAAAATTGTTCTGTACAGCACAGTCTGAATAATGGTCTGCACCGATTACTACGTTGTTCAAGCGTGCCACGAGCGCTATGTATTATACTCGGCATTTTTTAGAGTAACACACTGTGGTGACGATTAGTTCGGCTATTTCTTGTCAGAGATGATTGTCATCTTAATTTTCAATCGACCAAACCCGTGCTCACAACCGATTTACGAAACGATCACTCGTTTACCACCTCTAAGTCACGTGTGTGTTTATGTGTGAGTGACCTTAAAAATACTCTGTGTCCCACGCAATGGCGTTTGGCTGACAACCAGAATGAGTGATATTTAGTACTGCAGCCGGTGTACACACTGCGCATCTAACGTTACACAAACTCATTTTACAGTTCGCATCAGGCCAATAAAACAAAAATCATTAGGTACTCGTAGTTCGTTACATGTAATACTTACAAAACGAATAACTGTTGTCTAAAAGTGACCACAGAACTGATTACGGTCTCTCAGATAAATCATGTAGAACACCTGGCCTGGTACTATAAGGGTAAAATGCAAACTAAAATCAACTGAATGCATGCATTTACATACTCTCTTTGGGCTGCTTCATCGGGCTGTCTGACATGGGAACGGCATCAGTGGACCCTGTCGCTTGGGTTGACCACAAACAACAAAATGTAAACATCGTCTACCCCACACAAACTCAGCTGGACCACACGACGAAGTTTGTTTATCATCAGTTTGCCTACCGTACCAACATACTGTTTAGAAAACCACCAAGACTGGTGTATTTTTAGTGATCAAATTAGTAAACAACAGTAAGATAAGTTGCTCTCGAATGATAAAATTGTCAGCAAATCTGAAGTACATGTCAGCCCCTGGTTGGGTTCATTTGTGCAGAGGAATATCATGGTGATCGAATATCCAGCAAACTGACTGGCTGACTGACAGTCTTTCTTAACTGCAGGTTCTTGTTTTGTAACTGCTTACACACAGCCTGTATTGTTTGCGACAGAACTAGACCAGATGCAAGCGGACGAATCTACCCAATCAGGTAGTCTTACCTGTAGTCGCGTATACTGAGCCGTAATGTTTGAACCACATCTTTGGGTTGTCTGAGTCATGTGACCGGGTTAATTCCTTGTCAATCATTCATCAGAATCATTATTTATCATTTGGCATGCAAGATTACTTGTTTGTTTTTATCCAAATATTTTTATCACTCACGCCGCGTCCGACTGACTAGGTTTCTCAGATGAAAACAATATCAAATGGTTCGTATAGAAATACAACTCGAAACAAAACTATACAGTCACATCTTCTTTTGACACTATCTTTATTCGTAAGAATTTAACAGGAACTATTTATTGCATCAAATGAACGAATATTAGTAGAAAGTAGGTGACTCAATTTCAATTGAATAATCTTAATAGAAGAAGTAATAACTAAAAATAGCATAATTGATCGCAGCTAACTATGTGGCTGTCCCCTGCAACGTCCTATCATCATACGACGTGTTTTTGGCATTCATGTTCGTACTTCGATACAGCACTGGTAACACAATTGACGAACGACACATTGAATGACAGTACGTTTGAATTCAGTTGCCACTGTGTTGGCTTCAGCGCTACCAGTAAGTCATCAATTGAGCTGTAAACATTAGGTGGCCTCGTTGTACACGTGCCGGGCCAGTACAGACATCTTCCTATGGATTGAGGTCAGTACAGGAGGCCTTCAAGGAAAACAGTCACTCCCTCGTGATGGACGGACTACCAGTAAAAAAAGAACGCATTGCTAAAGAATTACAGTCCCTGGTCAATATGAACAGATGAGCGACAGCTGAAAGTATTTCAGCACCAGAACAGTACATTTGATGTCCAGATTATTACTCAATATGGACGGACTTACTTTAAATGCTGACAGTGCACCGCAAATGTCTACGTAGAATCTAACAGTTCAAGACCATTAAAGTCCATAATACGCTTTACCTATCCTGAAGAGTAAAGTTTCCGCTTTCTATATTTTCACATCATCATCATATAGAAAATCACTAGCTAAGCGCGCTTGAGTCACAAGATATTACTACTAAACATGAACTTCACGAAAATTTTAACGAACAGTTACAAATTGTATCAATGGAAGAAAAAAAATGTGTCCATTTAAACTCGTAATCTGTTTCAGGAACTCAAAGATTGGGTTTGTTCAGAATTCGAGCTTAATAAGGAATGACGAAACGCAATTAAGGTAAGCTACAAGTAAATACATGTTTGTACGGGGATCCAGGGGAAGATGTAGAAATACATTTTATTTCAAGTTGAACATCACCCACAATTGATCGCAGCTGTCGCATTCCCATAGACTATCCAGTCGGCCCCTTTCGAAAAGAAGCACTAGACTCGAGTTTCGCTCTCATTAGAGCTCGTCAGTAGTGCATATCCTTGCCACTGCCGGGACTAGAACTCCGGCCTTGCTTTCATGAGGCAACCGTGTTTACCACTGCGCCATTGACCTCACATTAGGCACGACCGAATTATCATATGTGAACGCTCAACCACTTTCGCTTGTGAGTAATGATCAGGTTGCCCGATCGTCTCGAGAGGAGACACAGTTACTGTCTGTTAACTCCAATCGATAACCTCGCGATTAGGACTTCCTAGGCAGGTCGAAATCTCCGATCTCATTAAACCTGCTAGGCGATATTTTAGATTACTGGTGAGTAGTCTGACTAAAAAGATCGGTTGTATCATAAAAGATTTTTGCTGACAGCTTTTCGCAACTTATGAAGTGAGGAGAAACAATAAAATGAAAGAAATGTTTACCGGGAACGCCACTTGACGAATGTGTTTAGAGCTCCGGCAAAAATGTGCAACCGTTCTGATAACAAAGCACCTGACATCTATTGAGGAACACACACATCGGTAAATTAACTGAACAAGTGACGTGGGATAAAAAGATTCTAAAAGTCGGGCAAGAAACAAGTATTCTGACTTTGTTTGATCAGTCATACTGTCATTCAAAGTAATCTCCAGATATTTGCTAGAAGGAAGTTGAGGTAGATGCTCATTATGTACGTGAAGAAATAAACATGAAGTGAAAAGTTACTCAGATCGTTCGATTTTCGTAAGAGAAGACAAAATGTCAGTATAGTTTTGTACACTGTTGATGAGTAGTTTGGTAGATTAGACAGTTTGCGAGAGATCCAAATGGGAAAAATCGAGGAAGGTCGAGACCCTGGATCGTTTCATGGATTCCACATGGGGCAGTGGGACTGATGGGTAACAGAGTCCAAATATACGTGTTCCGAGTTCCTGACGTGGCTCTGTAGCCTAGTTGGTAAAGCGCTTGCTGCGTTTGAACATGCTGTTTCTGTGGCTGGCTCGAATCCGGCCGAAACCCCAATTTTTTACAACTAGGTCTCTTCTAAACACTCGGATGTGTACCCAAACAGACTGTAGGACTCTGACCAATTTGATAGTTCGGATAGACTGCCTTGCAAGGCGAAAGAAGAAAATCAGATTGGATGTTTGATGCCAAACAATATATCATGTGCTTAGTTGATTACAAAGTGTGATCATTAACTGGTATGAATGCACTACACCATAAAAATAAGAACGAAGAGAGGAATGCACTTTGGAAAACACCAGAGCCAGTGGTTACTGGCGACTGAGCTTTACCATCAAATAGGCAAATAGGCCCCGGTTAACACAGTAGTAAAAAGTTGAGGCTGAAATCTCAAATCCTTTGAAAACTTCGCGCGGCGACATTTTATCCATGCAACTGAATGTATCGTTGTAGTTTATGAGCAGTTTCCGGACGGCTCCATCAAACGATGAGAGAACAAATTGGGCTAGACGAACAAAATCACGAACAGGTGAGTGTAAGTGACGATAGGCGATTCGGCCAGAATCCGTGATGTCCTGTACGTTTCCGTTCTGGCAACAGTTGGTTTTTCTCAAACTCTCAATAGCGCAGACGTGCAGAAATTCAGGCGAACTTTTCCTTTCCTATTTTGGAAGTTACTGTTATACGTGTCATCCTTAAGCAGTTAGCATTTTTGTGTCGTTTGAAACACTGAGTATATAATGCAGTTAGTATTTGACATAAGAATTCAACATCTCCCCCGAGAACAATCGATGATAAGCCATCAGGTTTGTCTGCTTTGCTATACTTCACCACAGATAGGTTCTTCATTCGAGCTTTCAATGGGAGTGTCCATATTAGTGGAAGAGAAAACCATCAGTGGAGCTCAGGAGAACTTGTTCCTTGTCCTATTGCGATTACAATTGAGGTCACCGACATTGACATAGGATTTTATGGCAGGAGAGTTCAATCCATTCAGACATCGCATGATTTGGCAGATTTCGCGGCAGCCTTTGTCACCCAAAAATGTGTATGTGAATACCCTACTTAAACTCATCGGATGAGGCACAGTTATCAGTCAACAGAATGTCCAGGTGTAAACTTTCTACTACGGCTGGCAGGTGATTGATAAAAATCAGAAATTTTGGAAACTACTCACACAAACCATGAGTGAAAAGGAAATTAGATTAACACGGACGGGGGTGTCTATGCAGGCAACCACCCAATTAATATACTGATTAAGTAACAAAACTGACATAATGCTTGCTAGGATACCAACAACATAATTTGGAAGCCTGAAACTGTCGAGCCGTGTGACTTATTTCCTTAGTGTCACAAACGGTGCAAACCAAAATTCTCCACATGTGAACACGTTTTTTCGGAAAACACATCGAATTTATTTGTAGTCACACCATTCATTGCATGCCAAAAGTTCCATGTGACCGAAATCCTTTCAGATGTCTCATTATTTTGGCTCGACGATATAAAAATTTGGATTGTCCAATATAATTTGGCTTACCTTACCGGAGTAGGATATTTCCCATGTAGTGTGCAAATGTCCAAACCCAGCATGTGAGGCCCACTGCTTCCAAAAGCAACTGCCGTAAAACAAAGGGACGCTTCATCTCAGGAATGATTGCATCCGCCGACTAGTTGCATTGCAAGCCGCGCCACGAAATTCATATCGCAAACAGTTTGTTTTATTTTCATGAGATCCATCTTGAGTGATGTAGTGACAAAGAAGAGGAAAATTGCCAATCACTTTGTCATATCCACCTAAAGTCACCCGTTATGTTAAACCGATTGCACTCATTAAATCAAGACAACATTTTTCACTAATACATCCAAAAAACGGCGTCAGAAAGTTTGTGAACTTGGAATGACGAAACATGTGAAATTGTCAGTTTCGTCCTCCTACTCCCAGACATAATTATCCAAGTACGGAGCTACGTAAACCCATGCGATTTGCAGAATATGTTAACATTTCTGACTTTTTGAAGTGACGTTTTGACTACGGCATACATGGATTTTCGTGCTGACGGTTCTGTTCACCTAGTAACCCAAGATTTTCGGAGTTATTTTACTCACAGACATTTTAAAAAATTTTTTTGGTCTATCTTCTTACTTCTTTTTGTTGAGTTATTACGTACGTAGGCATGTAAATTCGAACGAAAACACGCTGTTTGTTACGTATACTCACACTCATAACATAAAACATTACAGAACATATATCTTATTTATATATCTTATTTATACTGTGGTGGATGTGGTGATCGCCACTAGGAAAATTTCCCATTAGCCTTTTTTTACTACATCATTGATACTAATAAGTGTAATTGCGCTCAAGGGATAAATATCCGGATTACTCAAAGTTTTATTACTACTGCGCGTTGAAACTAGCTATGGGTTTGGGCTAAGTCAAACACTACATTTGCATATTATTGAAATCATCATCTAACTCTTCATCCATACATTAATATGCGATTTGTATTTGTTTACCTTTATCTAGATTACACTTTGGTGGCTAGTTCTTCGAAATAAAGACATCTTAGACATCTTTAGCCCCTTACCGAAAAGTTTGATTCAAAACGATGTTACTGGTAACTCCGCCAAATACGAACTAGATAAGATCACAACAGGGTTTCTGAGTCACAAACTGTCAGAAAAAAATCATCGCTATACTAACGGATAAGAGTATGGATATCCGTGAACATTCCGATCCCAAATCGTTTAAGCAACTTCGTCGTTTCCGTGGTCTGGTCAGTTGCTACAGGGGTTTCATACCCTGCTGTGCCCATATAATACAGCAAATGATTGACCTGTTCCGCGGAGATGAACGCAAATTCCTGTTCACAGAACCTAATTAAGTTGCGTCCATTAGGCTGAAGGATACGGTCGCCAGCCTAAACTTGCTAGCTCATTCTTACTCGAACGTACTACTGTCAGTTATGACCGTGGCTTCTGGCACAACTATTGATTCCATGATACAGCAGCTAGGTGATAATCAACGGTAACCTTTAGCTTTCTTCTCCAGAAGTTTACAACCTGTTGATCACAGTTACAGCGATTCTGGGAGACAGTTATCTGCAACCTGTTTAGGCACCCGCCACTTCTGTCATCCGGTGATAGGCACGATCTTCACTGGTTACACTTATCACAAACAGCTAATCCATTCTTTAAACGCCTCATCAGAGAGACGTTCCCCAAGGAAAACTAAGTATCGGGACTATAGTTTTCGGTTCACTACCGATATGCCTCATATCTCAGGTATCGAAAATGATGTCGCGTAGGCTGTTTTAAGCCTTCATAACCTCAGCACATCTGTGGACAACGGGATCGATTTGGCAGCCATGGCTGCCAAAGACAGATCGAGCACATTTGCCAAAGGATCCTTCTGACGATTTAGCCTATACCTCTAACATCTTTAGAGGGAAAATTTCTTTGTGGCACTTCTTATGGCGCGCCGTACCCTGCAGTGTCTACATTCTTCCACCCTACAGCGTTTGACACACTACATAACTTATTCCTCCCCCGCACATGTGACTCAATTAGACTTGTAAGTGAACGTTTCGTATGGCCTAAAATAAACCGTGATATCAGCAATTTGAACCGCTCATATCTCCAATGATGACGTTCTAAAGTTCACCGTCATAACAAAGAGCCCCATGAGCACTTTTTCTTTGTTCAGGTACACGTTTTCACAAAGTGCACGTCGATCTGGTGGATCCCTTAATGCTTTAAATAAGCTTGATTTATTCATTAACGTGTGTCGACTGTTTCGGAAGATGACTCAAAATCATACCGCTATTCAACTGGCACATGAAAACGGTAGTTAACGTCTTATCTGAATGTTGGGTTGCCCAGTATGCTTGCTCAGCGGTTATGATGATGGATAGTGGATCACATTTTGAAGGACATTCCGCGACCATTTTAAATACTCTAGGATACACTACGGCTTATTAACCGGTAGCAAATGAGATGTTAGAACGTTTTCATATTCAGCCAAAAGCCGTTCTTGGCGCGTGTGTTTGTCCTGCCATGAAATAAGACAATTCCGCCAGTTCTTTTGGGGCCTACGTTTATGGAGAATCTGAACGCCTCTATAGCCCAACCTGCTTTTACGTGTACCTTCAGATTACCAGTTGAACTTGTCTCACCTGCATCTTCAACACCGTTTGACTACGATAGCCATATAGCTCGTTTGGCGCCCCTCATCCGAAAACCACGCCCTGCGCCGAATAGAGAACCGTTGTCATCCATGCAAATGCGCCCCAAACTGGCCTCATAACCATATGTTCGTATGTGCGGATGGTCTGTGCCAATCACTGCGGCTCACATACACCAGTCCCTATCATGTTCCTACGAGAGACACGAAGACCTTCATGTTTATCCGCACTGGCAAACGTTAAGTCGAAAGACTGACACTAGCGTTTATCGAATAATTGGTGGCTGCACCTGTCTGTTGACAGGATGCGTTCGTTTTCTGTAACTCGCAGTGTCGGCCAATTACTTCTACCCCGAAACCCACCTCCGGCGGTTGTTGATATTCCCGCACTCCCGAGTCCTGTTTCGTCTGTCCTCGAACATAATCGTTTAAGAACGACGCTACGTGGAATAGGTTAACATTTCTTATTTTCAGATAGGACGTTGTTACTATAACGTATATACACTTTTGTACCGGTCTTTTGTTCATCTACCAATTCATGGCTATCTAAGTCTCTAGGACACAGTGGTTGAAATAATTCATCTTGATCTATCTACTTACTCATGCTCTCTTGACTTATTACATGTTTAGACATGTAAAAAAAACAAAAATCATGATGACTTTTGCTTATACTTATGTGAGGCATTTACAAATCAGTAACACAATATCATGTTTAGCTGCCGGTTAACTATTTTCTTACTTGAGTCCATTAAAAGTAGACATGTTTGCAAGAAGAACAGGAAGATAGTAGTAACATTCAACGTTCCAAGTCGGTTTTTAGATTATTATTAGTCATACGGATAAGCTGACATTATGAATAAATCCTTTCCGCCGGTCATGTGGGCATTTCAGTGTTATTTCTCATTTCCAGATAGAGAGACAAGACCCAGTTATCTTGTGTATAACACTAGATGAACCTACCTCCCTTCTCTCTCAGGACCATTCAGAGTTGGGTAGCCCGATGCAATAGAGCAGAGGCGCACCGAAGAAGAAAAACACTTTCAATGGTTTAATTCTATCGGCAAAATAAACATTCTCAATCAACCCTTCCATCAAAATTTGACACTTCCTGTCCAATATCACCTACATCATTTCTCTCTAAATGTGGCACCCTGTAATTTCGACTGGCAAAAAGACACGATTTGATACTTTCCTTCTGGAATAGTAAAAGTATGTGTAATTGTTACTATCCCTCCTGGGGGGAGCTATGTGGCTACCATAATAGCAGCCATGAGAAATAATTTTTTGTACAGCCGTATCCCATTGTACACTTCTGATGATTGTTCTTTTCTAACTACCTTTGTTTTAATCAGGCTGCAAATTCGTACTTATCATCCCGAAGCTGAAACTATAACTCGCTCTATGCCTCACTATCTTGACGTGCTCTCCCTCTGTACACTTTATATTCCGGGGTTAGTAATTACATACGAGATCAACGAACCGAGCCTTTGTTTTCAGTTTCGAATTTATTTCGACAGTGAAAAACAGATTGGGTATGATTTTGTTAGACCTTTCAAACAAAGTTCGATCTATAGTATCAGATTATGGTTCGAAAACTGTAGATTTCCTGGAAAACGGAATAAAACCCAGCCAATGACCCCAATGGTAACGAAAGCATCCCAAGGGAAGATTTCTTTGTTTCGCTTATGTCTTCAAATGTTAAAATGGTAACGTACGTAGACTTTGATAAATCCTCGTCCCCTCGTATGATTACACAATAGCTTCCATTGGAATCACGAGAAATTTAGGGATTGGAAGGTACTGAGAATGTTTATGTATACCTACATCTGTCGTGGATGGTCTAGAAGGCAAATACAACTCGGACGCATACTTCGGCTTCAGCGCCTCACAGAAAGATTTTGAAAAAGAACGTCAGAGAATGATAAGCGAAATGGAAACCCAAATGCATTGCAACATACAGTACATAAGAGCTGGCTAATGTCAACAGTGATAGATTTGGAATATCTTCATCCTACCGCAATAATGATAATGTTCAAGTTACCGGAATTTCAAATTTTCATGTTGGACGAAGTGTTTGTTATCAGAAAGAAGCCGAGTGAACAAGTTATGAAGGGTGTTACGGAAAGCTTCAAGTAACTGGTAGGGACATACTCTACTTGGCAAGACGGTGAGGGACACAGCATTTTTTGTTAACTACTTCACCACAAACTCTGAAAAGATAAGCGTCCGTACAGCTGTAATCAGTTAGCACATTGTCAAGGAACCTTGCGTCATAAAACTACCAGAAAGAATTTAATCGTAGTCATACCAAAATCGGCTGCGGCAGCTCTATTGTGACACTTAATATATATTGAGTGCTTACGGTTCGCCTAAGCCATAAATTTTAGACGTAACATTGAGGTTACAAGTACCAGAATGCTCGCGCTATGTTAAGAAACCAGTCATGAAGGCAGTGATGGCTATGCAAACTTCACGAGCTGGATTTCGGAGAATGGCACCAACTGAGCCGGTATTTTCGATATCCCCACCGCACCATGACAGAGTATTTCAACAGAACTGAAAAATAGAGTTTCCAGTCTCTAAATAAGGGCGTTTGGGCGTACAATAGGTTACAGCATCGCTGTAGATAACAAAGCCTTCTGTATATCATTTGGTGTTGCAAAGCACTTCAGAAAAAGCTTGTCGAAATAGACGTTAACTGGAAGTATGAGCATTCAGCAGACTAACAGTCGTCCAGCGGATTTCGAAGAAATTAAACTGATAGTTAGTTCAGACTAGTAAAAAAACATGTAACTGGCACACCGGGAAATTTTCCGTCCACTTGTCTGTAAGTTTGTAAAGAGCCTTCTGTCGTGGTATGCATTAAATTCAACTGTGTTTAAACCAGACAGAACCTCAGGGTTTCCGATAGCATCGGTGGGATAATTTGATGTTTAGTGTCGATACAAAATTAGATGACAGTACGGAGATACAAGTGGTGTAACATCTGGAAATGCTAAGTAATCCTATGCAAACGAAACAACTTTAGTGAACTGATACGTCTATACAAAAATGAAAAACCGGCAGGGGTGGTGCTTTCATTGTGTCCTCCTTTGTGTCACAACAAGACAGCATTTCAATACAAGTGCCAAGTCAAATGAAAGTAGACGCTTATCCGGGGAATTGTAGTTTGAAATGATGGAGTCTCAACCGCACCTGTGAACCTATGGAAAATATTGTCTCAACAAGGGTACAGAAATGCCGGAATCCACAAGTCCGTATTAGGTCAGTAAATTACGAGAGCCTTTGAAACAACGGCGTGATAGTATAGGCCTTACAACTTGTGAAGCTCTCATCAGAAGCACGTGTATGACCAGATGGGCAACATATCAGTGTCGTCAAACTTCATTCAAGTAGGCATGATCAGCTCACCAAGCATGCACCAAGTGATTCTCACATACGGTAGTGCTCTGTAATACCCATGCAGTCTGTATGTGTCTGATGTTTCAGTACAACTTTAGCTTTGTGTGTGTTGGCGGTACCAACGAAACGTAATCAAGCTAGACAGACTGGTGGTTGGTGGATAGCAGGAAAGGGACAATGGTGATAACAACAAGTAGACACTGATAAGAACTGGATAAGGTGAGGCGAACATTTTACTTTCGGTCATACTTTGGACCAGTTCAACAATTCTTCGACAAGCTTAAGCACGGTGCAACGGCGCTTAACTGACATGATGTTTCTATCCATGCCACTCATACATGTCCCGCTTACAACCGAGATGTAAGGGAAAGCGAGAACGGATTGCATGTTGAGGTGCTGTATATAGCTGGGTGTAATATGAGGTATGAACATTCGGACAGATCAATCGATGTTTACCTCGCACCCATGTGCTTGAGGACTGGACTGCAAGGAACAGATTAGAATGCAACGGCAACGATTATTTTAGACCGGCTACTCCCACAGAGACAGTTAGAGGTAACAGGCTTCTAAAAATCAGGTCAATCATGAACACGACTTTCTTACCACCAGTGAACACATCATTTTATTCAACTTCAATCCTTTGTTGTGTGTAACAGGCCAACAGCTTTCCGAACGTGAATGTGTTTGGATTTTAAAATGCCCTGATAGCTAGACATGTTCTGACTCCGTCTAATATAGATCGCGTATGCATCGTTGTGTGTATTGTGGGGAGTTTGGGTTGAGCTCCGTTATGCGTACGTGATTGGTTAACAGTGTCAGTCTGGCTAACTATGAAAGCCATTATCGGCGAGCGATCGTTGACATACCATGTTCCCAGTTTTGCACGCGAATTTCAAGTGTTTGACTTGTGTGCAACCAGACGATGAAACGAAGTTGTCAAAAGCAACAGAAGAAATGTATCTGACCAAATTCCTCTAGATCAAGATAATCTGAAATTGTGAATAAAAAGTGAAAAACTTACGTATAGATGTTATCAACAAATATCACGGCGCTAGTCTACGAAAAGTGAGCTGTTTGTATCTTACAATAAGAAGGCAAACTCAAACGTGATGCCATTATATTTTGTAGTGGGATTTAGACTGCCCACTGAGAATATAAAAAGACGATCAACTTGAGTGCTATGTAGTAATTCGTTCAAAAATACCCAATGAAGTCATGAGAACGACAAAGTAGCGAACAAGACTTGTTTTCTGTGTTTGATCATCAGGCTAATTACAACACAATAAATATGAAAACAGTAACTGGGGTGAGCCAGAAGGACGGTCAGTAGAGGTTATGGACTGTGTGTGTTGTGATGTCCGTGAGCCGCGAGGCGTTGTGGACGGTGCTTGGTAAGTTTGGATGTCCAGGTAAGTTCGTCAATTTGATTCGAATGTTGCATGTGGGTATGAGGGCGAAAGTACAGTCGTGTGGATCGACTTGTGATGATTTTGACATTGTCACTGGCGTGAAGCAGGGTTGTGTGCTAGCCCCAGCTCTATTTAGTTTATATTTGACTGCCATGATAACAGTTGCTTTTCAGACTCTGGTGCGTATCCTTTCGACGACCGGTATTACGGTTCCTGGCCGCACATCCATGAAACAATCATGATGACCGCTTCTCTACTAACCTCACACTAGGTACATTGCCTTATGCAAACGCTCAACGCATTCGCCTGTGAATAATACTCGGATTACCCGCACTCTTCAACAAGAGGCACAGTATTTCCATCGTTGCCCCACTGATTAGATCTCATCAAATTGAAATCATGGAAAATGTTGAAGTTGTTAATCGGGACATTGACTATTGATAAGTCTTGGTGGAATTTGGTTGATGTAAGTTGATGGTTAACAACTGAACGTAGCTTTCACATTTCCGCAGACTTTTCACACACTCTCTTTCAAAAAGACGCTCTGAACACGAGTTTTGAGTTCAAGGTAATCGGACAATTTGAGCTTCACCCACGAGTGAATATAACTGTGTGTTTGCCTATGACAATTCAGTCGTGCCTAATATTGAATGCAGCGAGCAAGTCGTTCGTTTGAAGAAGGCTTGGTCGGATTTCAACTGTAAGTCATTTCGAGGATGTTCACGATTGACGAGCTTTAACTAGAGCGAAAACCGAGTGCAATGCTTCTTTTCGAAATGGGTTGGTCAGAAAGTCCATGCGGATAGGAAAGCTACAGTCACTTCTGAATGATGTTTAGCCAAAATCCCCTACTACTACTTGCCAGTAACACAATACAGTATGCAGTATTGTCATTTTTCCAGTTAAAAACTAAAACCAGGAAAAAAGATACGCATAACATTTTGCTTATCCATTTACTTGCGTCGAGTCACTAGTGGCAATACCGAGTCTTGATCGCACATCCTTAGATGTTTATTGATCAATAGGTGACTAAACGTATGCAAATCCCAATGTGACAAATCCTACTAGAACAGCTAGTGGTTTTATTCGAAAGTGACAATAGTATTTTCAAAAAAGCGTAATC
>LOND01002711.1:12251-29835 GCA_014220965.1 Paragonimus kellicotti | reverse complement strand
GTTTGTGTCGTTGAACACCAGAGATGAGCCACGTTAATTCTGCCTCGGATGCCAATAGATATAACTTTCGAGGAAACACGTGTCCCACAAAAGTATTCGGTGATCGTTCTTTACTACTTTAGAGCTGATACAAGTGTTTGTAAGTCAAAAAGCAGGAATCAAAAGTTTTTGTGTACTTTGTTGGCAGTCTAGAGGCCGAACAGTTCAACTTGAAGGAGCTTACAGTGGATCAGTCGAAGTGTTTGCTTTCCGTGAGTGGGCTACAGTCAGTGTCTGATGAAAAAATCCCGCATCGCACTCTGTCGAAGTTTGACAGTTCCTCAGAAATCACTCTTCAGATAATCATAGAGAAATGCCAAAAGTAGATTAATACAAAAATTGACTCCGAGTTGAAAGCTATCAACGAAGTTAACCGACTACAATTTGCACCAAGTGCACGAGGATGGCGTGTTTCCTTCCCTGGTCCTCCTTTTAGCTGTCTACCAAAGCCTTCCTACTGCATGCTGGGAATGTGGAGAATGGTATTTTGTGAAAGATTGTCCGCATATAAACCGAACTTGCAATCTGAGTAGTGAAAAGGATAAACAAACATACGGTTATCATAATGGGCAGGCAAGTTCTCAATCCAAAGAACTTTGCCCCAAACATTCAGTAAGTTACATGGAAACTTTTGATATATATTGTGTTGTCTTTCTACCATTGCTACCATAGATTTTGCACGTAAACGTAAGTTTATATTCACTGTTATTAACTGTATATCATTGGTGTTCCAGTTTGTTTCTGCTTCAGACAATACGACTATCACCTGTTCACAGGAAGCATTGGGATGTCCAAGAATTTAAACCTACTGGTAACCTAACCTATAATGCTTCCGGTGGTCAAATAATTATGGCAGGAACCGTAAACTGTGTATGCGATCTTCGTGGTCGCAAATTTTCCGCACCGATATATGTCATAAACGATTGCTCACGTAATCTAGTGGCATTCAATGGATTGAGAAATGAAACTTTGGGATAGACCCATTAACAAACCTTGTAATTCGACTAAGGGCATGAAAACTGTTTCGTCTAAAATGACAGAAAAATGCGGTGATCTCGAACATCCTACGATTACTTCTCAACTCATCGCCCAGCTACAAGCAGAACACACCTCAGCTTTTTCTAACAATCTTGAGCTACACACTACAGTGGAAGCGAAGTTATATATCTAAAGCAGGACGCTAAAGCCGTTTTCCGGCCCAAACGACCAGTACCATATACTGCCGTTGAGCAAGTCAGTAAAGCACTAGATCGCCTAGAATCCGCAGGTGTCACTAGCCCCATTAATTACTCAGGGTGGGCGGCGACAATCGTCGCTATGAAAAAGTCGTACGGATCACCTGGCAGATTTTCCACGGGGTTGAATGATACACTAGGAACCTATCAGTAACCATTTCTGGTGTCTGAGGACCACGTCAAATAACTCAACAATGAGTGCATATTTTTGAAAATTGATTTATCTGAAGCCTGTCTACAGATTCAAGTTGATGAGTCAGGGCAACTTTTAACAATAAATACGCATGAGCGATTATATCACTGTAATCGATTACCATTTGAAGTGAAGTGTGCTCCGGAGATATTTCAACAAATCGTGCATATAATGTTCTCCAGATTGTCATTCGTCGCCGCTTACGTGGACGACACCACAATCGTCAGCCACATTGTTGAAGAACATTTTAAGCATTTAAGAGAATTCGTGAAGCGTATAGAACGATTTGGTTTTCACATCCGCGTAGAAAAATCTTCATTTTTCTCTCGCACATTTCGTTACCTAGGTTTTATTGTTGATTCTAACGGACGATATCCAGATCCAGAAAACGTTAATCATTCGTAAAATGCCACCCATCAACTGATGTTAATGTTCTCCAGTTAGATTTGGGTATGATTAGGTACAAGAACAGCTGTGTGCCTGACATGCAGATGTGTCATACGCCATCGAATAACCTACATTATGCACTTCTAAACTAAACCAGACACTGGAATGTCAAACTGTTTTTGAGTTTAAACAAGAAGTGTTGTCATCGCCATTATTGTTAACGAATTATGACGAACCACTCGTCATTATTGTAGCAGATGCGCCCGAATATGGAATAGGTTCTATACTTCTACACATATTCCAGGATGGATCCCAGAAAGCTATTGCTCATATCTCCAGCTCAGTAACCTCTGCAAAAAGAAATTGCACTCAAATTGAGAAGAAAGAATTAGCTTTAATTTTCGATGTACAGAAATTTCAAAAAGATTCGTATTAGAAAATTCCCAGTGTAGACCGATCATACATCGAAGTTAGCCACTTTCAACGGCAAGAAGAGCATTCCTGTGCACACTGCCAATCGCTATCACTTTTCTTGACTAACTCCAAATTTGAACACCGGTCTCCATCAAAATTTGGGCATGCAGACCTATTGTCTCGTCTGATTGCTGAACGAAATAAAACTGACAATGAGCTGGTTATTGCATCTATTAGCCATGAAAAAGAGGTGCACCGCGTGTTCGCAGACGGTGTTGAATGCCCAACAGTCACTGCAGTCAAGATCAAAAACGCCTCTAATGTCCAAGTGAAGAACTTTCAACAGAAAATATTCGCGAACCGCAACAAAGAGAAGTCTTCACAAGACGTGATTCATTGTAAATGCTACATGAATGCTTTCTTGTTCAAGTAAAGAATAACACTCCCGAACTCACTTAAGTCAGGAATCTTAAAACAGTTCCACGAGGCACATCCCAGATTGACTGAGATGAAATCCTTGATGTGCAGTTACGTTTCTTGACCTTTCATGGATCAAGACATTCAAGAATAGGTTAAAGGATGCAGTCAATGTGCATCAGATTTGACATTATCCTCACAATTCGAGCCACAGCTTTGACCGTTCGAGAAAAAGTGATGGGAGTCGAGTCCATAATGATTTCGCTAGACCAATCAATGATGTTTATTTTCTGATTGTTGTTGATTCTACATCTAAGTAGTCCGAAGTTGGTATCATGGAAAGACCCGCTAGCCAAACCACCATACGCTACTTGGAAAGCATATTTTGCAGACTGGGTTTCCCCGAGATTCTTTGTTTCGGATAACGGGGCCAAGTTCACATCCAGCGAGTTCTCAATTTTTTGTTCAACAAATGGTATTTTGCACCTAAGAACTCCAGCATATAACCTACAGTTAAACGGTCAAGCTGAGAGATTTGTGGATACTGTGAAGACGACACATCTTCAAATACCCTGGAGAGCGACATTTGGATAACGTTGTGGGTCTGTTTTTGCTCAATTACATAATAACCCTAGACAAAAATGTTTCGTGTAATGTTTCACCTAGCGAATGTTCGTTTGGAAGAAAAATACGGACGAAATATGAGATTATGTTGCCTAGACCACATTCTGATTACGAGCCTCGGGCAGCACCGAAAGTACAACCCCAACAGTCTGGCAGACGATTCAACGTTGGAGATATTGTGTATGCAATGGATTTCAGGAGGCCGACGTCCAACATGGACTGCTGGAACCATTACAGGTAGACGGTGGGCTAGTTGCATATGAACTTAAAGTCGGAAGTGAACAATGGATCAGACATACCAACCACCTTAGCAGAATATACGTGCAACCTGAACGTGTGGAAATAATTCCAAATGGTCTTCCATACTGGCTGTCAGACTCCACAGAGACAAAACCCATACAACTAAATAAACTATACGCTGATGCCCCATGCTGCAGTCAGCTGTCTGAAATGAGACACCTTCAACTGATGTAAGGCTCAGGCGGTCTTTGCACTTCCTGTACTCTAGGCGAGTTAGGAATACATCAGTATGCCAATAGCGTCGCCTCACCTCATGACCATCAATGTGAAACTTATTCGTATTGCTGAAATTCACCCAGTCCTAGCGATGCATAGAAATGAATAGTTATCATTCAAAAGACGTTGCCCATGACCATGGCGGAGAGAAGCCGATTTATTCTTACAGTCAGGAACATTCTCATAGTAAGTGTTGTATGGATATTATGCAGAGCTTCGCAGGAAACGTCCAATTTCACCTCCCACGAAATTTTTGTAGCGTTACATAATAACAGAATGAACCCGTGGTCGTCGGGATTAAATAAAACCGAAAATCAACTTGGTTTACAACGGGAGTGTTTTTTTTTAAAAGAACTGACATTATGCTTTGAACGCTGTACACGCTGGTCGATCTCCAATCTGCTGAATGACGTTAGTTGGATGGGTGAAATTGTGTTTCTTCATAGTGTATAAGCAATGTATCTCGTGACATAATAGAATTAGACGTATTATACTTTCAGCATCACTCTGGGGTCAACGCCACATCACATCCATCTTTGGGTTATCAGTCCATCAAAACAACACGGACGTCCGCATTTTCGTGGGTTTTTCGGCAGCATGCGATCATGTTACCTGATAATCTACCCAACACGCACCTGACTCTTGCGTCCTGTATTTGCCGGCTTGAATAATGAAGCATCGAAAACGTATCGGATGACTCAATAGTTTCGTGAAACCATCTTAGCGATCTACTTTGTTAGCGCGGTGAAGACAAACGGGTTTGAATAAAGATTTATCATGATGACGTACATCGGGTTAGACAGGAAAAACGGGCACTGCGAATCGTAGCGAAAAAAGAAGTAAAATATTAAGTTTCCCTGTAGTTTTGTCGCAGGATGTATATTCGGTTGGACAAACATGGGTAGGTAATTTATTGTTTAGGTACCTAAAGCACATTAGGTTTGATAAGACTTGAAACAATTTCATCTACTAGAACTTGCCGAATATACAATTACCCAAAGTGAGCAATTTTTCACTTCCAGATCAAACTGTACGCAGTCTGTAATTTGAGACATTAATAACGCTTAACCTCTGATACAGAAACCTCATGGGACCAACAACTTGTTGTTTGCTTCTCGATAAAGATAACCAATGGGCAATTTCATGAATACCGCTCGTTTGACCAGTAAGCACTCTTTACTCGACTGTAAAAACGACCCCCATTTGGTAGCTCAATTTGACACGATTTTCACTGGCTCGGAATGCTGATCGACAATGAGTAACAAAAATTGGCGATCGACTGGGATGTCGAAGGCGAACAGTTCAATTGAAAGTTCGCTTTGGCTAATTGGAGGGAAAAGCACACGATTAGGAAAGCAGGAGTGAGTGCAACAATGATGGTATTGGGCATCTCCGCAATATATGGTGACGGTTGCTTAATTCAAACTTAAGTTGATGCTTGGGCAACCGGGCGAAGTGAACTGCTTCTAATTGATCACACAAAGATTAGCTGGAGGCCAACAAGTTTTCAATAGACTTCGATCAGAATGATCAGATATCTCAAGATGTTGATGTCCCAAAACCCTAAAGCAAATATGCACGTGCAAAAATATTAATTGTACTTATTAACTGTATTGGTGGATAAATTGTATTAGTGTGTAAATTGTATGTATGCAGCAAGCTTTGAAGGCGAATCCTAACAAGTCTCATTAACTGCTAACATTAACCTGCTTGATAAACTGAACTTAATTCCTTAGAAAATATTTGACATCACCTAAAATGAACATGTTTCAAAACGACGGGGACGGATATACGTCTGCCTATGATGCCAGCAATTTTTAAGGCATCACAGTAGACCAAACAAAGTAAGACGCTTTTGTAAATGACATCCATGGTTCTATCCCTTCCCATTTTTTAGTTGGTTTTGGGGATCATTTTTTTAAAATATAAAACAGCGATAAATTACTGAGCATACCAACGACGCGCAGTGATCCTCACAAAAGAGGGAACAACTCACTAATATGTGAGAACACAGCTTTTTTTTAAGAGAAAATGTGTCAATATTGCGTGACTGTTTTTTCGCACAGGTGTGTGCGGTGTTCGGGATGTGGTGTTCACTTGGGCGAAGCCGTGAAAGATGCACAGGTTCGCGTAAAAATCGACGAGTTGAAGAATGGCCGGTATTCGTAAAAGTCATCTGGGCGATGTATACCGATATACGAGTGCACACAAGTAAAGATGAAGTGAATTGAGAGCGGCAACCATGCATTTTTAACACCTGGTGTGTGCTGGCTGAAAGATGCAAACGACTTCAGATTTACTTCAAGCTGGACAACATCCAATCAGCTTTTTCAAAAAGAAGCAGTAGACAAAAGTTTCGCTTTTATTAGAACTCGTCAGTAATGCATATTCTCGACACAACTGAGATCAGAACTCCGGCCACGCTTTCAAGGGGCTACTCCCCGTTACCGACTACGCCACTGACTTCACAATAAGCACGAAGGAATAATCATATCTGAAAGCTAAAACACTTCCGCTTGTGAGTAGTAACCCCTTCTGATGAGATCTGGGCAGTGGTGTCTACAGTTATCAAAATATTTAAACAAATTCACAGAAAGAATATACAATAAGTATCACTTGGGGGGGGAACAATCGACGACAATTTGGCCATCAAAACCAGAGGTGATAGCACTCACGTGAAAATCGACAGGAATGTGTCGTACTGGAATTTGCAGCAACAAAGCAGTTAACAAGTAGTATAATTGTGGGACGTGCGAATGATGAGGCAGAAGAGCCTTGAGAACTACAAATCCAGGTTGTTGGCAGGAATCTAGGTGAAATTCACGAGCAGCTGTAATTGCTCGTTGCGAGGCGTGTTTGGGATGTCGACCGGTATTGTCTGGAAGGAAAATAAGGTGAATACGAAGCGACTGGAAACCGATAGCATAATCCGATCATCGTCATCATCATCATAGACAGCAATACATCAGTGGTTCACACTGATGCTTAACTGCCACACAACCATGAAGGAAAAAAAGAAAACTCTGTACAGGAAAAGAGAAAAAGGAGGAGGAGGGGAAAGGGAGTTAACTACTAAAGATAGCTACGTCAAAACGATACTGGACCTTGAGGAAGTTTGACAGCTTGCATACGTCAATACTCTGTTGAGCGAAAACCGCACCGTGTGGTGATCATATCGATAGTGTCACTCATACCAATAAGTTGAGGTCTGACAAACACAGTCTCCTGGATCCTCCAGGTTGGGGGTTGGAAGAAGGTTGGCATCTTTTTCCGGAAAAAGTACCAGTTCTGGTACATTGCCACCCAACCGCTGCCTTGCGGTACAGGCTTTTGAGCCAAAGGCTTTGGTTGAGAAACCCTAATCGTTCTCCTGTCTAGGTCTGGGCGTCCTGGCAGTATCTCAGCCCACACACAACCATGAATACTCACAACACTGTAATTCCATACTGCATCGGCCGTCTCGCAGTATAAACCGGGTCGCCCTATCTGCTGCATACAGCAGGGTGGATAGGCGAAAACATGCTACTGCTGAATCCTCCTCACTTTTCTATCAACTTTAGCTCTCAGGTTCCTACTTATCCTCAGTTCTGATGATCTAATGCAGGTACGTGGAATAGGATTGCAACAATAATTGCCCATTGCTAGTTGTACGCGCCGACTGAAAATAAGACGCCATCAAGCACTTCTAAACCGAACAGTATAAAGAAGTAGTAACACAATTTGAGACGTCAGTGGACATAACACAGTTACTGCGAGAGACCGAAGCTTGGTAACAGATGCTACGATCGAACTTCGTCATTCAAGTATGCAGTTACTTTGTGCGACGCAAATAGGATTTCATCAGAGCAGAAAGAAGACATATTGCGATATGTTAACATTTCATTTACTCTCATCAGTCGCAAACGTAAAACATGCTAGTTATATACATCATATAGATAGGAACAAACAGGGACTAGACACATCTACAAGCACATCAATTATTATGTAATCACGACCATGGCAACCCGATAGGTTGCCTCAACCACTTTTGTGCACATAACGTCGGCTGGTAAGTTCGAATGAGCATCGCTTCGCAAAAAGCTAATAACTTGGGGTTTCGATTACGCAACAATATTTTGAATGAGTTTAATGGGTCAACTTGGTGACCTGTTGTCATGATGTGTTTAGCAATCGATGACGTTGGATTTCGAGCCGTCAATGCACCAAGTTGAGGCTGGTTCATCATCTGTTGTTTCAACCACTTCGGGATGTGTTCGGCGACTCGTTGTGATAGTTGTCGATCTGTTCTGCCTATGTAAACGTCACCGCAACTGCAGGTGAACTGGTACACAATATGGGAGACAGAACAGTTTGACAAACTACTTTCGCGATTGCAGAGAACTGGTCCTCTGGTGGTTTGAAATAAGCGCAACTGCGCAGCCGCATACGTTCGAGCCAGAGCAGACTTTAATTTGTTTTATGTCGTTGGCTAGATGGTCACCTTTGAATGGCAAGAATAGGAAAACATCCTTCTTTTGAGCCGTCAGTATGGGCTCAATGCTCTTCTTCGTATTATGTGCCTCAATGAATTTGTCGGGGTATCCATTTGCTAGTAAAGTTTGTCTCAGCAACTCCTGTTCTGTCTGCAGAGTATCCGGGGTGCAAATACGCCTGGCTCTATGAAACAGTGTCTTAACCAAACCCCGTTTGTATGCAATAGGAGCAAAGCTGGAAAACTGAAGATATTGACCACCCCACCACCCATGACCCCACCACGTTTGCGACTGATGAGAGTAAATGAAATGTTAACATATCGCAATATATGTCTTCTTTCTGCTCTGATGAAGTGGTTAAAGGGAACTCAGTGTTCAAATAGGATTGGCATTAGACAGTGGACCAAACTAAGACGGCAGGATCGAAAGATAGCTCAGGATAACCACAAATATGTTGACTTTTGCAACAAAAATGTAGTCGCAATCAGTAAACAATTTCGAGCTCCCGAATAACCATCACCTACATTGGAGACTTTAATGAAACAGTAGTTAATCCACCGAAACAAAGATAGCCTCCGATAAATTGCTCGTACAGAATTTCTGAATTCTAACACAGATCAAAAGGGCAATACAGTCGTGCTCATTCACGATGTGGGGTATTCGACTTGTATATCGATTAGGCTGATACGCAGACAAATAACGGACACAGGACTACGTGCTCAGTCCATATTTCATGTGAAATTAGACAGTTTCTTCTATGGATACGCAGTTTCGAAACACAAGCAACGAATTTAATATAAGAGTATGATAACTTAACGAACAAAAAAGGCTTGGTGACACGCAAATCATATGCACGGGTTGATTGTCAATGGACGGATTGAACTAATTATGTCAGAATTTCAAATGGAAGTGTTGGCACCTAACGCTGAAAAAAACATTATGACAGGAAGATAATTGTTTTCATTGGCGAGGTTTAGCGAAAGTGTGAGTCGCCAAGGAATGTGATGCATGCGCAGAACAGTGAGCAAACAATTAAACTGTTACCGTATGTATGTGCAAGCAGTTGCTAAGGACATACCTTTTTTGATCTATACATATACATTGGAATGAAAAAAGTCCAACTGGAAAATATCCAACATCGGAAGTCTATCATAAAGCCCTAAATCCCTCAACATAACAATGGAATCAACCTCAACAGGTGACTGGTTCAAACTCGTGACCAAATTGTTAGAAGTTGGATGATCAGGTAAACCAATGTTGCTTAATTAGGTTAATGCGTTGGTATTCTAATAATGCTGAACCCATTAAATAATTAAGAACAGACCAATCAGTAGCAATGAACGTGAGTTTAACGGATAGTACACAAAAACACGAACCCAGCAGTAGCCCAAGTCGTCGTTTTAGGAGTAATTCACAACCCCATAACCACCTGCCAGCAGGAAGACCAATACGAAACGCCGAAAGGCCATCCGTGTCCAGACCAAACGGCGCTGTCACATCCTGAGATCCAACACGACCAGTAACGTCCTGATGGGATTTCGCACTGGGCTGCGGTTTACTGGCGGGAACTGGTCTAAATCTATTAGACCAATCGTAAAGCGGATGCGCGCTAGAGACGTGATATCCCGGATTCAGAATGATCAAAAGCAATAGATGAAAAGCCAGTACGACCGTCGACGAATGCACACACGGGCGAAGAAACAAGTACAGCCAGTCGAATCCAAGAACGGTGATGATCTCATTGCATAGTCTGAAATGTGTGGGGGAAACAGATGAAACGAAGATGGCGGTAAAAATAGTATAGACTGAAGTGAACTAATAGATTAAAATCGCAGTGGATGGGTGCAGAAGCAAACAAGATGTGTTATTCGGGTTTACTTCTTATTTATATTTGGAGAATCCGATATGAGCTTTAGAAGCATCTCGAAACAGGAATTCCGCAGACCGATCAAACGTTCTTGTCGTTCAGCTAATTCTGCAGTGAGAAAGAGAAAAAAGGGGGCGGAAATAAGAAAAGAAGGAAACGACGCCCCTAGTAACTCATTGGTTTGTTAATCGCACAAACTATTCCAATGCAACGCGGTCAAATAACGCATCGAGAAAAACGATCGACAGTCGAGAGTTAACTAACACTAATGTTACGTAAATCACCTAGAGTACATACACACAGTACACACACGTGACAGAATGAACGAACTAAACGAGTCACGGGTCAGAATTTGTGTTTAGGGGAACTTGGGTTAAGAACAGACTTGGGCTTAAAATGCACAGGAGGAAGATGGAGAAAACGGCTACTAAGTCAGGCTGCAAGGAGATCACGAAACGCAATGAGAAAAGAGTAGTGGAAAACAGACGGTCTGTAATAAGAGGGCCTGGGTTATGCGCGCAAAGATGTGCTTGAAAGTTTGTAGGCCTACTTCCGTACGTATATACCGGGTCTGAAGCCTAACGAGACATCAATTTGTCGTTAGGTCCGGTTCACTGCTGGTACGTTCGCGCTGATACAGACAAAGGTGGGTCATTATTCAAATGGATATATCTATTCCGTAAATTAATGTTAGAAGCTGTTTGGAACATACCCATGATCGGCAAATAATCCTAAAACTTTGAGTCAAACGAATGTAAAGTATTTGAAAACCTTAGAAAATAATAAACGCGAAACTAAAAGGTGTCATAAAAAAAGGAAAATGAATGTATCAAATTATGTGAGGAACACCTGCACACAAAACAAAACCCACGAATCAAGTAGAAATGACAGTGAAAAAACAGACACAAAACATCATTCAAATAGCAGCATGCGTTGACGGTAAATCAGTCAGAAACTTCAGAATAACTGTACCTGCAGTGGTTAGTTCATTGACTATAGATTGTCTTTCAAAAGGTATCTCGGTTTCATCCACACCGGCATCCGGTAGTGTCCACGCCATCAGCTGACCAATTCTGATGAAAAGGCAATTTGAGAACCGAGTGTGCTAGCAGGTGATCAACCACGCAAAGCTAAGTCGATACAAATCGCAGTGCACACATGAATTCTGATAGAATATATGGATTAACACAATGACTGCGAAACATGAAGTTATGTTATGGATAAGATGTTATTCAAAAATAATAAATCAGACGATAAAATCATCGATTTCGAGCGACAGAGATTAGTCGATTCGGGTTGGGACCAAGCAACACTGATTAGTAAACCAGTAATACGTATTTTCGATAATTTCGAATTTCATCAACTCTGTTAAGAACGACGGTGAAACCCAATGTCCTGGGTGCATGACGCATGAAGGGACAGGCTTTCCGAAAGACGGTGTTTCGTACATTGTTTGTCATTCTTCTGAACTGAACGATTTAAACACACTTGATTCGCTTGAATAATGGAGAGGTGTCACGCACAAGTAAGCTATGAAGGCTGTGGAATCAAAGACTGGGTGTCACGTACATAGACATCTGCATAATCATACAGCTAGACGCCAAACTTGTGTAACATCGCGTCTGAAAAGGTTCACCCTAAATTACCAACCGAAACAAGAGAATCGCGAGACGCGAGTTCTTATACTGTGCAATACATCTAACGTCGGTAAGGGTGATTCGTACGGAAGTTGCTGATACTGCTCGAAAAGTCGAGAAGGGAAAAAGGCACAAAGTTATTCTCATTTTTCCAAAATTGATACCGAAGTTTGCAGAAACATGACAGCACTTTTTGCCAGTATACCCCACAGTTTCACTTCTGTTGGACAATTCGGCCAAACTTGACGGTATACGGAATAACCAATGTAGATAATATTATAAACCGAACATTACTCACAATTGATCGCAGCTGTCGCATTCCCATAGACTTTCCAGTCGGCCCCTTTCGAAAAGAAGCACTAGACTCGAGTTTCGCTCTCATTTGAGCTCATCAGTAGTGCATATCCTTGCCACTGCCGGGATTAGAACTCCGGCCACCATTTAATGAAGCAAACGTGTTCACTGCGCTACTGACCTCACACTAGCCACAATTGAATTATGATATCTGAAAGCTAAACCACATTCGTTTGCGAGTAACACTCATAAGGTAGGTGGTGCTCAACATCTATAAAACCAAAATCTCCTATTACCCAGTAATATAAAGTGAATAAGAAGACTTGTCAACTATTTTGCGTAGGTGATTCAGTTTATAAACTCGACAGTCCAGAACTTCGAAAAACCCCAATCCCACATATTAGATGGCAACTTTTTAAGAAGGTTTACCCTCGATACACTCTGATCGGTCTGGTGAGTAACACAGGCACTAGCACCAATGAAACTGGCAACGGAATAGTCTTACCTGCGAGATATAACAGGGTACATTATCTCGTAGGATAATAACATAAACTGGCCACTATCTTGACGGTAGACGCTCACCGTCCGAATGAATCTGTCGTTGTTCACGACCACCTAGTTCGTGCACAACCGAAGAACCTGTTACTAACAGATGACGAGAAAACACGCAATTTTATACTGAATGACTACACTTTCTTATCCCATGTCACCAGGTCTGCAAAAAAGGGCAACAAACCACTTTGGGACTGGGAAACGGCAGCCCCCAAAAGTTCATTTCGAACAATCGATTCACAGTAAAGATGAACTGACCGCCAAAACTACGGTGGACGTTCGTTCATTCTCAAACCGATTGCATACATGCATTTACTTGGTATGCTGCACTCTATCGGCACAATGTTCTGGATCTCTTCAAAGAATACAATCCTAGCCAAAATTAACGAGTGTGTACTATCGTACGCCATCCATAAATTTCGCTTGCAAATTAGCAAAACTTTTACTTCAAACCACACCACATCACATCACAACAATGCTCGTACGGAGCGGTTTATTGCTTTTCCACCGAAAAAACGGTTGTATCAGCACACGTTGGCTGTTCACCACATCATGGGGCTGAATACCCCCCGCATATAAATTCGTTTTTTTTCTTTATTTTTCTGCGTCAGTAAGATAACTCAATTCCTTGAAGACGTTTTCCTTAAACGAGAGGAGAATGCGATAATAGGTCATTTTTATGTGTCTTCAGAATAGACTTATTTAATTTATTTAAGTTCAATGAAGAAAACACAAATCGAAAGCGTTTGTCGTTTGCTCGTCGAATGTATCACGCCGATCAATGAAAAATAGTTACAGGAAGTTCCCACGGACTTGCAAGTTGAAACACAGCAGAAACATAAAAACCGTTATATGTAGTGATGTGAGCGTAATTTTTGTGCAACACTGGTAATTGCAGCATCAAGTCCGGTCAACCCAGGGTGGAACTATAAAATTTTATGCTGTAATATTCCTTGTTTAAGGAAGAATGTTCAGTTGTACGTAAGCTTGGACTATTACACTGGTAAAAATGAAGTAAGTAGTAAAATAAACCCGAAAATAAGGTGCTTGATTTCAAAGCTAATTGTGAGTGAGTTCCAACACAGTTGTTTTAGACAGGTCAGAGGTTCACATGTCGCATGAGATTAGACGTTGGGTGTACGCTTCGGACAACACATGAACATGCGCAGGCCGATTTACAGACATGCAGCGACTACTCGAAAAAAAGAATTGGACCAAAAGGGAAACGGCAGTCCACTCTTACTGCAGTGTCACAACCAGGAGTTCGTAAGTTACACAGGCTAAACGGCTGTGAAATGAAGAACAGAGTTGATCTCCGGCAAGCACTGCACGGACAATACTCGATCTATTCTTGGTTCAATTCCGCTAAATTTCTAACATGAAGTGATGTCATGATAAAGGCAAATTGAATCGTCCTTAACAGTGATGGAAACAGTTCATCCAAAGAAAATATTTCAAACAAGCTGAATTGTATCTCAAGTACATCCAAGCCTCTTTCACACATTGTGTTTAATGCGACCCATATAAGAAAATAGGTCCTGCCGATATGCCTAGCAAATCCTTTCTTTTAACTGATGATGAGTCACCAGAGAAATATGGCTCGATCACGGTGCTTAAACGACTGACATCGACTATTAAATGATGAGCAATAAAATAAGTCATTCAACTAAAAGTACATTTGTCCGGGAATAAAACATCTACCGAGGGCGTTGGTTAACGCCCTAATAGATCAAAAGAATAATCCCAAAACTGAGAACACTATGGTTAGCATTGTGGTTAATATACTCCGGATGGGTTGCCAGCGGCGCGTACGGAAGTTATCTCAAATTATTCACTTGGTTCGTGTTTTTTGAAACAGTTGACGGCTCAGACACATCCTTAAACGACAATCTCGAGAGAGAACAAAATAAGGCTCACCTCTTCTAACTGCCGCGTAAACTGACTGGTAAGAACGCAATCGTGCAGAGGAATTAACTTATCGGTTTATATGAACATTGAACAGAAATATGAATATGGGCACAAAACACCACTCATCTGATCTCACGGCAAGCTGAGACGACTTTTGGGCGACGGCAACAAAAGCAACTTATATAAACGGACATCACGTAAGACATGCGTCGACTATTTGACTGTTGAGTTGGTTTTGACCATTCACTCATCTGACATAAATAAAAACATTTCGTACACTTGAGCAAGTTTGATCGCCAAGTGCCTGGTGAAGAAAACGGATACTGACCACACCATCAGGGCCAGAGAACAAGACGCATGATAAAGAGATCGATCGACGGGCTTTAGGTAGACTCAACTCTCAAATTCACAACCTATCATCCTACCAAACTCAAGAACCCAGGGTAGCCATTATGCATTAAAAACGGATTTCACAGATTTGCGTTTCGCGTTTTGTTCAAAGCACATTCTCAAGGGGATGTCGAATGTAGAACGGGAGAATTTTAGTGGACCAGGCAGTACGACTATATCAGAACCATGCGTCGACCGAAGGAGAGCGGCCAGATCCGAATAAAAGACGTCCTTGACGCCAGCGTCACTACAGTCAGTTGGAGCATAAGCAGACATAATGAAAAGATTTTTGAAGGTTTCGCGTCTAGAGCTGGTTTTAACAGAACCTGTCAAGCGGACGGCACAAAGTCTACTGTTAACAGGAATCCAATCTACTAATGCGGCTGCGGCCGTCGTGCTGAGAACTATACCTACTCCAGCCTGACCTGTAACGGCGGCTGTGGAGTCACCCGAAGTGTATAAACCAGTATCGGGTGAGAAAAGTGCGTGTGCTGATAGTTCCTGATTACCATCCTGGATTCTAGTCTCCGAGATACAGCAGACATCGACATACAACGAGTCTAACGTTCGTGCGAGAGCGGCCTGCTGACCTATCTGTTTTAGCGTGCGAACGTTGAAAGCACCTATATTAATTCGCATTCTAGGTCTAAGCAAGGGACGAGGGAGGCCTGAGGCTGAGTGGTAAGAGATGGGACTTACCGGGACAGTGTTACTATGATTAGCTATATCTATTGTGGGACCTGCAGAGTAATTATCAGAAATGGAGGTCGGGAGGGGCCTGAGAGCTAAATTTGATAGAACAGTGAGGAGGGGTCAGCAGTAGCATGTTTTCGCCTATCCACCCTGCTGTATGCAGCAGATAGGGCGACCCGGTTTATACTGCGAGACGGCCGATGCAGTATGGAATTATTGTTGTGAATATTCATGGTTGTGTGTGGGCTGAGATACTGCCAGGACGCCCAGACCTAGACAGGAGAACGATTAGGGTTCTCAACCAAAGCCTTTGGCTCAAAAGCCTGTACCGCAAGGCAGCGGTTGGGTGGCAAGTGTACCAGAACTGGTACTTTTTCCGGAAAAAATGCCAACCTTCTTCCAACCCACCAACCCGGATGATCAGCAGACTGTGATTTGTCAGACCTCAACTTACTGGTATGAGTGACACTATCGATGAGATCAACACATCGTGCAGTTTAGCCCAACATATCATTAATATGTGCAACCCGTCACAACGCGTCAACATGCGAGCTTATCGACAGTTGAGGGATTAGTGTATCACGCCGAATCAGCGGCCGAGAAAGAGAAGCTAGTTGAGATGTCCTGAAATAGGTTTGTGGCAGACAGGTTTACAGGGGAGCGGGAGTCGCCAAAACGATGGGGTGTACCGATTAAGTATGTGAACATACTGTCGGCGCTTTATTCCCATACTTCAGCTCAGGTTAGGGTTTACGGCGAAGTATCTGACAGTTTCAGCACCAGGAGCGGCGTACGTCAAGGCTGTCCCCTTTCACCATTTTTGTTCAATTTCGTCATAGACGAAATAATGGAGGACTGTCTGCGGCACTCAAATGATGCCGGCGTGGACCTCCTACCTGGTGAAAGACTGACTGATCTTGATTATGCTGACGACAAGCTGTTGTTGCTGCTTAACAACTTTCAAGCGGCACAAACAACACTGGACGCTATTTCGCGTTCTGCTAAATACTTCGGAATGCGCTTTGCAGCCTCAAAATGCAAAGTGCTTCTGCAAGATTGTTGTGATCACGTAGATTTAATGTTAGATAATGAAGTCATGGAGATTGTTGATCGGTTTGTATACCTGGGAAACTGCATCAGCGGTGGCGTCGGAAGTGCAGGGTATTTCCAAGGCTAGGGCGGTGTTCGCTAATCTAAGACACCTATGGCGACAGAGAGGTATTTCTCTGAAGCTTAAGGGTCGCGTATATCAAACAACAGTGAGGGCTGTATTACTTACGGCAGCGAAACCTGGCCGCTCAGGGTAGAGGACGTGAACCGTCTTCAGGTATTTGACCACCGATGTCTGCGTTCAATCGCTCATATCGGGTGGCACCAGCGAGTAAGCAACGAAGAGGTTAGGAAGCGGGTGTTTGGCACTGATTGTCAAACGAGTTCTTTTGTTCAGTCACTACATTTGCACAGACTTAGATGGTTAGGTCATGTACTAAGGATGCCAGCTAGTCGTTTGCCACACCGAGCACTGTTTGCCGACGCTGCGCTGACTGGCGCAAGGTGCGAGGTGGACAGATGATGACCTGGTGTAGACAAATGAAATCGTTCACGAAGGGGTTGGTCACTGTAGGTCGGGTTCGTCTCCCGGGCTGGGGCCCTCGCGACTCACAGAGTCGGTGGCTTGAGACGTTAGGTGAGATGGCGGCTAATCGAGCTCAGTGGCGTGAATGCTGTCGTTGTTTGGCCGAGTTGTCTGTGAAGTGAGTGCACTTAATGATGCGGGGCAGTGAAAGCCGTAAGGAAGCTGTCTTGCTGATGACGCCTTACTTTCACTTACAGCTCGGTTGTTTGTTTGTTTGCAAGGTGTAGGCGCCTTGATGTATGTTTGAATATAGACGTAGCTATTTTTAGTAGTTAGGTCCTGTTCCCCTCCCTTGCTCTGTTTTCTTCTT
>LOND01002710.1:16465-31529 GCA_014220965.1 Paragonimus kellicotti | reverse complement strand
CAAAAAAACTTAGTGTAACATGGAATAATTTGAACAGAATCTGAGGAATGAGCGAACTATTTCTCTTACTGGTGTGTGTATCAAACTTTCGTAAACCGCAACCTATCTCTGTCTGATTATGCATTCTTTTGTCAGCAGACTTCATGTTTGTCTTACAATGTAAACATTTGTTGATTTGTAACGCCTGTAATTATCTGTCATGATCGCGCACATCCGAGCGTGTCTCTCACGAATGCGTTGAGAAATATATATACATATATTATATGTGCGCCCATTCGTAATAACCGAAATCACCCTGGTGAGCCATCATACTATAGTAATTGGTATCCGATATTGGCAACTTACTTGACTAGCATGGAAAACCCTCACAAATTCGGCGGAAGACTCATTCACACGGTTAACTTACATTTGTGGATTGAAACCTAAATTCACATCTTGTGCCGCTTACCTTGCCTCAAAACCTACTCTTTAACCACTAAAAACAGTTTCCGTGTTATGAAATATAGATTCTAGCGTAAACATTGACTCTATAAACAAACTAATGTCAAAACTTCAAGCAGGGTTCTGGTTATCGCGTGATGATCATTCGAGAAGTGGCTGCTGGTTATCCAGTCATCGCGAAATACTATTATAATTGTCAGCCAGTTTGATATACTTTATTAAAAACACAAAAGTATTAATTTCGCGTAAAACGTTTGCCAAGAAAATATTTCATATGCATTATTTGTCACACTCCATGAGGTCACTCCACATTTCTCCATTTAACCACGTCGAGATTGTGCTCTTCTTCCTCACTCTTGAAAACATCTGTTATGCGAGGAAAATTTTCGCGATGAATGGACGTTAGAAACCCCGTATTGACCGAGCAGTTCGCGAGATTTTCAACTTTTTGACGTTTTCGAACAATCGAAGAAATCCTGCGCTGGAGTCTGCTCAATTCTTCGTCGGATTTTGGAACTTCTTTTCTTCCCTCGTTTGAACGGAATTATTTTCACATTTTCTTCGATGCCAATCACGTCACCTAACGACGATATGCTTTGAAGACGCCTTTGCACGTAATTCCCGGCTTGACCATGGAATATCTGAAATATCGTATCCTTCATGATCTTGTTTGAGAAAAATTAGCGTAATCATCCCATCTTAAGAACTGAATCTGTGGAACAAGTGAACTGTTTCTTTTACCGGTGGGCGCATCAAACGCTTGTGAACTGATTTCGCTTCATTTTTCGGCAGATTTCATGTTTGTCTTATAATATAACCATTTGTTGCTTTGTACCGCCTGTAATTATCTGTCATGATCGCGCACATCCGAGCGTGTCTCTCACGAATGCGTTGAGAAATATTCATTATTATTATCATTACTAACAAGCTGCGGCCACTAATAACGACATGGTTATCCTTGTCATTGAACTGAATTATGTGTCAACCTTGACTCCACATCTCAACATAACGGATGGAGACTTCGACAGGCCTGATATCTCTTGAACCCCTTGTTTAACTGCTACAAATTAAGCAGAGGTTCTCGCATTTGCCCAAATAAATAGATGGCGCCAGCATGTTTTGCGCCTTCTACGTTATACCATATTCCAGATATCATTTTCACTACGGGTATCTCCTTTTCTTCTGTGTCAATCTTAAAACAATTTCCAGCAGGCGTTTAGAAAATAATCAGCACCATGTAGGATTTAAAAGCGGCAAAACTTCGGCCGTCTTATATTACCGCCAAATTAGGTTTTTCGACTGAAATATGTTCACCGCGCCGTCTAGGTGCCTGAAGTGGAACACATTTTTCTGACCCCTGATCCTAGTAATGCAACCGTAGTATTTAATGAACACTTAAAGTTTAGTGGGAACATCTTAGCACCATTACTATCAAAACGCCGTATTGTGTGCGATAACCGAATAATTCTCGCTCCAAAGAAGCGAGGTAAGCTGAAAGTCGTAAATCACGATACAAGAAAATATGCGACTCCTCTCTCAACATGCAAATGCACGAAGTATTCAGTGCTATTGAACGTAGAACCAAAACGCGCCAACTACATGAGGAAAAACGCGCTTAACAAAACTAGAAGAGCTCGGAGATGATGCAGTCGATGAGACGCAGGAGCTTTATGCGAGACCCTACCGCCTCACTAGCAATCCTACAAAACTAGACCCTCGTGGATAATCCAGTTGCAGTCTGTGAGATCCTTTATTCCTATTTTGCTGCTTCTCTCAACACTGAAGGGGATATATATTGCCTCCCTGTCTCGCCGTTAACAAAACTAGGCTCTTCTGCCGTGTTTCTGTTGATGTGATGAATATACGCGCTCGGTTAGCTGTCATCACACTCTGACCTTCCTGGCCGTGATGATATCTACCATGCTGCTCTCAAACACGGAGGGGAGGAGTGTCCTCTAATTACGCTTGATAGTTATATGCTGTTCAACATCAAGTGAAATTACTCCCCAGATGAAAAATTCTTCAATTAAGCCACGCTATAAATGTGGCTCGCGACAAGACGCCGGCAATTACTGCTCCAATGACCATAACTTCGTTCGTTCTGAGACGTTGGAAAAAATAATACAATATCGCATAAGTGAATTCTTATTATCACAAAACCTTATAAACCACTCCCAGCATGGGTTCCTCAGCAAACGTTCGTGCATGACGTGCCAGCTGGAATTTCTTAACCATGTTACAAAATCTGCTGATTCAGGGAATGCAATTATTATTATACTTTTGGATATGCAAAAGGCTTTTGATCGTGTGCCTCATAGGCGTCTTCTGATCAAAATGGCATCTTTTGGTATACGTGATCCATTGCTTAGCTGGTTTGCTTCATACCTTGTAGACCGCACAAAAACAATAGAAACAGGAGATTACAGCTCAATGTTCACATCAGTCACCAGAGGGGTGATTCAAGGAAGCGTTCTGGGACCGTTACTCTTTCTTATGTATATAAACGGTATATGTGGAGTTGTCGGGCATGGGAAGCAATTCCTGTTCGTTGATGACATAAAACTTGTCTGCAATATTCCTCTTGGCAACCTCAGTTGTTTGTTTAGAAAGCACACGAGAAGACTTCATGTCATTAGTCTTGGTGTCAAACTTGGCTGATGAAATTTTCAGCCAATAAATCCACCATCGTTGCACATGGTTGCCATATACCAGAGGACTTTATAAAGCTGGATGGTCATAGCATAACAACTGCCATCTCAGTGCGCGACCTGGGTATACGTTACTCAAACTCATTCAATTTCGCAGAACATATATCTTTCCTGGTAGGTAGAACTAGACGAACGATTGGTTACATTAAGCACTCATTCTTCCTTCCTGCAGCTCGACTACACCTTTATAAACTATGCGTACGACCCCAACTTGAGTACTGCACGTTCATATATTGTCACCTGCGCAAGTCTGATGGGTTAGTTCTGAAAAGACTCAATCATGCATCACGAAAGTTTCACTAGGTTATCCGTCTTCTCTGGGCTATAGAGAATGCTGTCAGATATTTGCACTAGATCCACTTCGGCTACGGCGACTCTAGCTGAACCTCACATTCATGTATGTTTATGGCAGTAAATTCGCCATCAATTTCGTGATCCCCTTGCAACATAGTTCAGAGTACAACTCTAGAAGCAAGAAGTGTGGTTAGGCGGATTTTAAGTCCCGAAAAATACTGCGTCCAAAAATTTTCCCTGCGGAATATTCCTTAATTTGGAGCAGACCCCCATATGCAACTAGTGCCAGTAGGAATATGCGTCAATTCAAACGACGCTCAGGAACTTTCCTTAAAATAACTAACGCCATGTCTAGTTTCTAATTCTGCATATTTGAGGACGATATCTTCAAAAATACATGTGAGAAAGTGTCCTCTGTTCCGCGTATTGTTACGTCACCTCACCTAGGAATCGATAAAAGTTGTCGGTTTCAAAATATGAGCAGTATGCATCTCGAACACACTTATGGTTAAAACGTGCATTTGAACCTGAAAACATATCTATGTTCAACAACGCCCAGGAGTAGTACGCGATGTCTAAACTGGCAAGTATCCTCAGACAGGTCTTGCGAATTGACACCAGTTGGATTGAGATGAAGCAGATGGCGTAGGTTTGGTGCTGGTAGTGTTATCCGCGCAATCGTTTAGTGGGAATGTCATTGGTTTGGGTACATCCATGTTTCGCACAAACAAGGATAAACGATTCTCTTGCAAACGTGCGCAAACAATCTCGTATGGCCTAGCAAAGCATCTTTTGTGGTGCTGCAAAAACAAATGAGCGGTTGAGATCGAAGGTGAATGTGCGCCAATGAGCAAACAGGAGTGACCGTGCAGCGAGGACATTGATGCTAGTCGTGTTCCTCTTGCATTACCAGCGTTAGGTAGTGCTTACGACGTCGCAGAGTCCGATGCCGGCTGAGATGTACCGTGGCAGAAAACTGCACTCGTATAGATGAACGACAGAGGTTGTCTCTGGGTCGGTCCTGAATGTTGAGGATGTCGTAGCGGAAATAAGATGAGAAGCACGTTGGTATGTCCGATGAATTGTCCGTGCCAGAAGCCTGATTTATGATGAGATATCTGATCTCGTGCGGGAATAACCTATCGATGAGTGATGCTGTGGCAGGCGTTAGTGGTTTGAACCATGAGGACGTTTAATCCGAGGTGTGTACCGTGCTGCTTACGACTGTAAGAGCTACACCTGTGGAAAGATGTCCGAGATGGCCAATGAAACCAGAGCTGCCAGATTTGTTGACCCGTGAATATACAACTAGGCCAGATGCTGAGTCAGTGCGTCGACCGCAATGTGGCGAGAGGATTCGGGGTCAAGATAGGTCAGTAAGGCCGCGTTGGCCTACTGAGTCCCGTGTTGTAGCAGGTTACGCTGGCGGACACTGTTAGGTAAGTGTGCGAGGAGACCAACGCGAATCGGAACAATGAAGTTTTCCGCAGAGGCGCAGACGGCGTGCACAAGAGATCTCGAATGGGATGAACCTTGCAGCTATGCGACGATGCAGATGACGAGTGGACGGATGCAAGTGAAAACTACCAAAACCTACGCAAATACTTAGGCGTGATGGGTCGAGTTTATTTGATGGCGATGAAAATTGTGCACATGTTAAATGCGCACTTATCGGTGAACGCGTCGTTGACATCTGATGTAACCGGATGATCAAGTTTTATGGAACGATTGAATAATATGGTGACAACAAATGATGCGTGTAATAAGATCGGTAGGAACACTTAAAATAGATAAGGAACGCGTTTACTTGGTAATCACCAAATTACTACTCATAGGATAAGCTGGGGGATTCCAGAAAATAGGAACGGACTCACCAATTTGCGTTGAGAGTGCAGGGTAAGAACGCACCGAAAGAAAAGCGTTGGGAACGGGTTCAACAATTTATAATGATAAAGCAAGGATGAAACGCTCAGAGAAGTGCTCACTACCAATGTTCACCAATTTGTGGCGGCGACTGAAAGAGATGCGCAGAAAAAAAATCATTATCCGGGTTCACCAATTTGTAGTGAACCGAAGCGAAGGTGCTGAAAGAAAAATGATTAGTATTCGGGCTCACCAATTTGTAGTGGACAAGTGGGCATACGCTAGACCCTCGTCCACTAACAATTTAAAACGCCTTTCCTGAAGAGCAATCGAAACGTAGTCCCAACAGGCATCGAACTAGAGAACGCAGTGGGGTTTAGAAACAAACCGTATATTTCCAGCAATGTTTGGAAATATGATAAGTAGTTAGCTCTAGCCTAGTCTGGGACCAACGGCAGCAACCAAGAGAAGAAAGAAAAGAAGCGCGAGGTGGGCTACCGCCCACTCGGCGGCACTCAAAAGCGCGCCAAGCGAAAAGTGCATGGAACCTTGGAATGCCTTAAACAACGCTGATGTTAATCGACCTTGGAAGAATGGAATGGTAGATGAGTCGTTCAGGAAAAGGACAAGCGTTCACTGCGTGCAATTAGTTGCACGACTGAAGAAAGTGGCACTGAGTTCATATCAGGCCTCCTATAGCAGGCGTACACAGAATCATGCGTACAGAACAAACAAGCGGATAAACAAGGTTGCATCCGTAGACCTTGAATTAACGCAGGACAGACGGTCGATTACTGAATTCCTTAGTCACGGCTTGAAGCATGCGCGCAATCTCTCGTCAACTCAGTTCACACAAGCGCAGCCGGATGTTCTTTTCAAACTACCACCCAAAGAAGTTTAACAAGTTGAACACGCAAGTGCAATTCGAATATATGTACGATCAATTAAAAGGTCTGTCACCCACGTCTTCTGATGAGACGGGTTGGTTTCGCGCTAAATTGGTAGATATCTCTAACCAATTTCTATCAGCACCTATTCGTCAGCAGTGTTGCCTGAAACAGGAACACTATCAAGCCATGAAAGAATTGAGAGGAATGCGACACTTGGTGTTTTTAAAGCCGGATAAAGGTTCTGGTGTTGTCGTCATGAGCAAGGACGATTATATGATGAAAATGAATACCATTTTGGATGACCAACGAAAGTTTAAGAAAGATAAAACGACAGAAAATAACATACTGCTGGAAAAGCAAATAGCGAGGCAACTTCAGATACTGCTGATGCACGGCCATATATCTGAAAATCAATATAGGCACATGAAGCCAAGCGGCACAGAAACACCACGAATGAGAGGTGCACCAAAAATACACAAGGATGGAACAACATTGCGACCAATTTTGAATATGAACAGTTCAACATACCATAAAGTTGCTCGATGGCTGGTTGGAATTTTGGACCCCGTTCGCAAAATGTTATCCCCATTGCCTAAAGGATTCTTTTGAACTAGTAGAGACATTAGAACGCGTGACGGTGAGTTCACAAACTATGTATTCGATTGACGTTGATTCCCTTTTTACGAACGTTCCTCTTCGAGAGACAGTTGAGTTTTATGTGATTTTATTTCCAGCCAAAACTATGATATAGGTATTCCACTTGAATATCTTAAGGATCTCATTTTACTGTGTACAGAAAATGTCAGGTTCAATTTTGAAGGGCTTTCTTATAAACAAGTAGACGGAGTGGCTATGGGTAGTCCGTTAGGCCCAACATTAGCCGACATCTTGGGAATGATTGAACGGCAAGTCTCAGATAATATTGGCAAAACCTTATTGTACAAACGATATGTTGATGATATTTTGATTTTTACGGATACTGACCATTTTGATTTATTTTTAATCTTCTTAACTCTATTCATCCGAACCTATCCTTGTCTCACGAAAGGGAATCAAACGGCAGTTTAGCTTTCTTAGATGTACTCATCACTAGGCGTGAGGATGGGACATTACAGCGATCGGTCCATCGCAAACAACATGAGAACAATATCTTCAGTTCTCCAGCTTTGCCCCGATAGCATACAAGAGGGGTTTGGTCAAAACCCTATTTCATAGGGCCAGGCATATTTGCACCCCTGATAAGCTGCAGATGGAACAAGAAATGCTGAGAAAAACGTTGCTGGCAAACGGATATCCTGAAAAGTTCACGGACATTCACAGCATGATGAACAAATGCAATGAGCCAGTACAAACAGCTCAAAAGAAAGACATTACTATTTGTCGCAATTCAAAGGCGACCATCTGGCAAACGACATCAAGCACGAATTGCAATGTGCCCTATCCCGTACGTATCCAGCTGCCCAATTACGCCTGGTTCAAACCACCAAAGGACCCGTTCTACACAATCGCGAACGCAGTTTGTCTGACCATTCTGTCTCTCTCACGTTGTCTACCAGTTCACTTGCAGTTGCGGTGACGTTTACATAGGCAGAACAGACCGACAGCTATCTCAGCGAGTGGCAGAACACGTCCCGAACTGGTTAAAACAACTCATGACACAATCTGAAACCGGTGAATCCGTCACTCGAAGCCCCGCATCATCGATTGCCAGACACCTCATGATAACAGGTTGCCCAACTAAATCATTCAAAATATTGTTACGTCAACAGAACCCGAAGCTACTGGCCTTTAGCGAAGCCATGTTGATCAGAACTCACCAGCCGGTGCTATGTGCACAAAAGTGGTTGAAGCAACCCATAGGGTTGCCTTGGTGGTGATGACGTAACACGTGGTGTGACTGTATGCGTGTCCATACCCTGTCTATCTCTATTTTTGTGTCATATATAACTCGCATGTTTTACGTTTGCGACTGATGAGAGTAAACGAAATGTTAACATATCGCAACATATGTCTTCTTTCTGCATTGATGAAATATCTGTGCACATTTGAGCTGTTTGGAAAATCAGAAACAAAATATACTAAACCTGTTTTTCTTACGTGATCGAGTGAATATCTCGCTGCCTCATCCGTGTTTCTTCCTCCAGAATGGACCACCCGATAATCCTATTTTGTTGTTAACCGTCCATTTTATTCTGTATATCGGCCGTATGGAGCAAATGGACATCAAAATTTCGGCAGTCATCACATACTAGAAAAAGCTGCTAGTCAATCTATTTTTCGAGTTACATGATAAAAACTGTTTGTTAGTGCTATATATTCTCATTACTAACACCAAGTTATTATGCCAACATGAACCGTTTTTCCAGAAAATCACATATCATTATTTACATGATCGTTTTAAATTCTCCAATTGAACACGTAATCCTACGTTCTTTTCTTGATTCAACAAATGTATATAACTCGAGAGAACCTTTCACAACGTTCGGACACTGAAAATACCGCACTGATTGAACCAGTCGGAAGACCTTCGAATTCCGTTGATCTTCGGAGCAAACAATGTCCTGTCCAGATGTTCGCTGAGCGTTCCGCAAAAGCCTGTGCTTTTCCGGCTTCCCTCGTCCCGACAAAATTTTCTGCACCAATTTCCGAGGTCATTTGCATCAGAAAGTTGAGAGTCCTTTGCACGTTCCGTTTCTCTATCCTGGAATCATCTTTTTCGGCATGACCCTGAATATTAGGTCAGGGAACACCTTGCAAATTTTTAATTGTTGTAGTTACTTAGTTTTTCACTGGATCTTACCAATTATGAAAACTGACTCTTAGAAGAATGAGCCTCAAAATTATCTTCACAAACTTGAGTTTTTCACTCTTATTATAACACTTGTCGCGCTATTCACGAAATTGTTATGCTGTACCAACATAAATTATGCGTTTGGTGTGCACTTTTGTATCACCTGAGCGTGTTTCTGAGAGATGCGTTGAAAAACAAATATTTTTATCATTAGCATCCATAACCACCAGCCACCTATTTTACCTCACTGTACAAAACAACCCTCCTTTTCCCTCATAAGCTTTAAGGTTCGACAGCGATGGGTAAGGAACGCACCGAAGGCCGAAAAACACAAATAAAATAATTCCACCAACACAGCAGGCATTTTTGCCCTACCTCCCTCGAACTTCGACATTCCCCATCCTGTGTCTCTATCCTTTGTGTGTAACTGAGATCGGTCAAAAATGGCGTGTATTTTGCTCCTCTCTGGAATAACGAAGGCATGTGTAATACTTACTAGCCTTCTGGGGGAGAGCTGTGTAGATGACTATAACAAATGATATTTTTGATAGTCGCATTCATTTGTACATTTCTGATTATTCCGGTTTTTACCTACTTCTGTTTCAGTCAGGCGATTCTTTCTGTTATCTCTTCCCGGGGACTAAAAACACAGCTTGCTTCGCACCTCGCTAGCCTGATGTATTTCTCTGTACACTATTTTCCGCGGTCGATAACAATACACGCGGGTCAACGCATTGTCTTCGGTTTTTTTGGTCGATTGGTTTTCCGTTGTAAATGCTGATTGTGTGTTGTTATGCTGGACTGATTCCACCAAACCAGTGGTTTCGGCGCCAAGTGTGCGGGTGAAGGAAAGTGGCGTGACAACGCAAGCAGATGCGGTTCTCGCACATGGAGTGCAACACAAGGATCTTCCACGTAAAGCTGCGGTCAGCATACAGAAAAATAATGTAATTGGACAAATACAACGTTCCAGTAAGGCCAGTCTAAAAAAGGCTATGAACATGGATTTCCACGCACCCGAATCAGTCACACAGGTTCCTAAACGTCGAAGCTCCTTAGAAAGACAAGAGATTCGAACTGTTATTCGAAACGCCGGAATAACTGCAACGACGGATTGACGCCGAGCTCATATACTTGGTAGGTGGACTGCACCTAACACATGAACGAGCCATCCCAGACAGCTACAGGTCCACAACAGATGTAGCTAACTGTAGTAACACTGAGCCGGTAAGTTCCGTCTCTTGCCTTTCAGCTTCAGGCCTCCCTCGTCCCTTGCTTAGACCTAGAACGCGAATTAATATAGGTGCCTTCAACGTTCGCACGCTAAAACAGATAGGTCAGCAAGCGGCTCTCGCACGAACGCTAGACTCGTTGCACGTTGATGTCTGCTGTATCTCGGAGACTAGAATCCATGACAGTAGTCAACGTATGGAACTAACAGCACCCGCATTGTCTACCCGATACTGGTACACTTCGGGTGACTCCACAGCCGCTGTTACAGGTCAGGCTGGGGTAGGTATAGTTCTCAGCACGACGGCCGCAGCCGCATTAGTAGATTGGATTCCTGTTAACAGTAGACTTTGTGCCGTCCGCTTGGCAGGTTCTGTTAAAACCAGCTCTAGACGCAAAACTTTCAGAAATTTATTCATTGTGTCTGCTTATGCTCCTACTGACTGTAGTGACATCGGCGTCAAGGACGCATTTTACTCGGATCTGGCCACTCTCCTTCGGTCGACACGTGGCTCTGATATAGTCGTTTTGGCCGGAGATATGAATGCCCAGGTCGGTCGCCTTGGTGAAGCCGAATCTCGTTTAGGTGGTAGGTTTGGGATAGCATCACATCGATCAGATAATGGTGGGCGATTGTTGCAGCTGTGCGCTGAGCATAATCTATTTTTAGCCAGTACTGGTTTTAGGCATCGTGCACGTCAATGCTATACTTGGCGCCCGCCTTCTCCGAATCAGGCCTGGTCTCAGATAGACCACATAGCCGTTAGTTATAGGTGGCGGGGTTCCATTCAAGACTGTCGTTCTTATTGGAGCACGTACTTGGATTCAGATCATGCGTTGGTACGTTGCCGTTTTGTTCTTACTTTTGCTGGGCAACGACCCCACCGACAGCAACGGTTAGCTGTTGAGAAACTGGCTTTACCATCGGTTAGCATAATTACCAAACCAGCTTAGAAAGCTGCCTTAGTGGTACTCACTCCGAAGATCCTAATAGCTGCTGGACTCAAATCTCACAGGCCATTCAGAAAGCAGGTACTGTAGCATGCGCACGGTACATGGGGTAAACAAACATTGGATTTCAGAGAAATCCCTGGAGTTGTTAGAAGCCAGACGGAAGGTTCCTCCTGGTAGTTCACATAACAAGTCTAGAAGAGATATCCGTAGGAAACTGAAACGTAGTCTAAAGGCTGATCGTGAGGCTTGGTTAGTGGAAAAAGTTAAGGAAATGGAAACCGCATTTGCCTCAGGGAACATCGGTAAACTGTTTAAGCTGATCCGTGCCACCGGTCCCAGGCGACCGTCGGTCAGTGAAGCTATCAGCGAGGTAGATGGTACACTAGTCTGTAATAAGTCCAGAAGGTTAGAGCGTTGGGGGAACACTTTGAGGGTCAATTTAGTTGGCCTGCTGCTTCTATTGCGTTGCCGCCACAAACTTGTGATGTAGCACCCTGGTCGGTAGATTTGGAACCACCCACTGAGACTGAGGTTCGCAATTGCCTTTCGGCTCTCAATCGTAATAGGGCTGCTGGCCCAGATGATCTCGTGCCGGCACTTTTCAAAGAAGGTGGAGAGGCGTTAGTAGAGGCATTGACTCAGTTGTTTCAACTTGTGTGGACGACGGAGACCATCCCTCCGTGCTGGGGTCACTCGATAATAGTTCCCATATTTAAGAAAGGAGCCCGGGGCTCTTGCGAAAACCATAGAGGGATTAGTTTGACCCCAGTCATTTCAAGGGTTCTAGCATCAATTATACTTCGTCGACTCACTGCAGTTCGGGAAGTAAACATTAGGGAAGAACAGGCAGGGTTTCGCCCTGGGCGGGGTTGTATAGATCACATTTTTACCCTTCGCAAATTCTGGAGCAGCGTCATGTGTACCGCCGGCCAACAATCGCCATATTCCTCGACTATAAAGGTGCGTTTGATTCGGTAGACCGATCTACACTTTTAGAGTCGCTTAGACGTAGGGGTGTACCGACTAAGTATGTGAACATACTGTCGGCGCTTTATTCCCATACCTCAGCTCAGGTTAGGGTTTACGGTGAACTGTCTGACAGTTTCAGCACCAGGAGCGGCGTACGTCAAGGCTGTCCCCTTTCGCCATTTTTGTTCAATTTCGTCATAGACGAAATAATGGAGGACTGTCTGCGGCACTCAAATGATGCCGGCGTGGACCTCCTACCTGGTGAAAGACTGACTGATCTTGATTATGCTGACGATAAGGGTTTGACAACTTTCAAGCGGCACAAACAACACTGGACGCTATTTCGCGTTCTGCTAAGTACTTCGGAATGCGCTTTGCAGCCTCAAAATGCAAAGTGCTTCTGCAAGATTGCTGTGATCACGTAGATTTAATGTTAGATAATGAAGTCATGGAGATTGTTGACCGGTTTGTATACCTGGGAAGCTGCATCAGCGGTGGCGTCGGTGTAGGGAATGAAATAGAAGCGCGTATTTCCAAGGCTAGGGCGGTGTTCGCTAATCTAAGACACCTATGGCGACAGAGAGGTATTTCTCTGAAGCTTAAGGGTCGTGTATATCAAACAACAGTGAGGGCTGTATTACTTTACGGCAGCGAAACCTGGCCGCTCAGGGTAGAGGACGTGAACCGTCTCCAGGTATTTGACCACCGATGTCTGCGTTCAATCGCTCGTATCGGGTGGCACCAGCGAGTAAGCAACGAGGAGGTTAGGAAGCGGGTGTTTGGCACTGATTGTCAAACGAGTTCTTTGTTCAGTCGCTACATTTGCACAGACTTAGATGGTTGGGTCATGTACTAAGGATGCCAGCTAGTCGTTTGCCACACCGAGCACTGTTTGCGGACGCTGCGGCTGACTGGCGCAAGGTGCGAGGTGGACAGATGATGACCTGGCGTAGACAAATGAAATCGTTCACGAAGGGGTTGGCTACTGTAGGTCGGGTTCGTCTCCCGGGCTGGGGCCCTCGCGACTCACAGAGTCGGTGGCTTGAGACGTTAGGTGAGATGGCGGCTAATCGAGCTCAGTGGCGTGAATGCTGTCGTTGTTTGGCCGAGTTGTCTGTGAAGTGAGTGCACTTAATGATGCGGGGCAGTGAAAGCCGTAAGGAAGCTGTCTTGCTGATGACGCCTTACTTTCACTTACAGCTCGGTTGTTTGTTTGCAAGGTGTAGGCGCCTTGATGTTGTATGTTTGAATATAGACGTAGCTATTTTTAGTAGTTAGGTCCACTTCCCCTCCCCTCCTCTATTTTCTTCTTTCTTCCTATATAAGTTTTTTTCTTTTTCTTTGTTCTTCGTGGTTGTGTGGCAGTCAAGCATCAGTGTGAACCACTGATGTATTGCTGTCTATGATGATGATGATGATGATGATGATGATGATGATGATGACTAGTTGAATTCCAAGAACGCAACATTAGGGGTCTCTTACTAACTAAGTTCGAGACGATAGCCCGGAGGATGCCAGACATACATTTCACGGGAAACGCAGCCATGAATTAAAATTCTGTCCCATATGTGGCGATCACCTGCACCAGAAATCAAAATGAGCGCCATGGAACAAACCAGGGTCAGGAAGTAAATGACGACTCCAAGTGAACAAGACAACGATGTGACATTCTAGGAGAGCCAACAATCGGAGAGGAAAATTGGTTGCATGGGTATGGTTCAGACCACCATATACGGAAACCGCACCCAGCCCTCAGATGCTTCCTGCGTGGGATTAGATGTGATTAAAATGCGAAGCGGTCAGAAAACCAGAGCACCGGAGATGATGGCAACGCTGGTGAACGTATGCAGCCTGCAATATGACAGATACGAACTCCACACAGCGATTCATTCGTAGACATTCGCGTGCTTACAGATACATGGCTGACAGAAGAAATGGGTTTGAGATTCTGGGCGAATAGTTTCCAGTGGCATCTTAATGACCGTGGTAACGTTGTTGTAGGTGGTTGCTTTTCAGTGATTCAAGGTTATGTAAAGCAGTCTCCCCTGGACTGTATCTGCAGTTGCCTGGGTACTCAAACCACCTGCAGCCTTCATCATGTCGACTACCCATTGGCGGTTCTCGGAGTTCATGGAAGTCCGGGTGCAACACAGAGCATTGCTGAAATCCTTTCAGACGACTTGTTAATCAGGCTATCAATTGATCGTTCTGGGGTATTCTATTGTTGGTGAAGTCAGCTGTTCGTGGGGATATGTTAGTGGGAAAGACCCTCGTCACAAATTGTCAAATCTTATCAACGATTTCATACCAACACATGTAAGCATGTCCACAAGATTACGAGGAGGTCAGATAGCCTCAACGCTAGACTTAATCGTAACTCGTCACAGACGTGTCGCCTGCTGCACCAAAAAGGAAGAGTGATCACATGACGATTTATTTCTCGTCCAGACGTTCTCTGTCAGCGAAACAGGCACACAATGCGCAACTTCTTCGCTGAAATGGTCACAAGAAACTGATACTGGAAGCAAACAGAATGACCTTGATCCCATTAGTTTTCGTAGAAGTCGACATCCTATTAGACACCAAGTCCGCAAGACCGAACAACGTTCCCACGGCCATTCTAAAAATCCTGGCCACATTGGTGATATCAACCTCTGCTCAACTTTTCGGTCTTCTGTTGAAAACAGAGTTGTATGTGAGTGAGTGGAAAGAAGCCACCCTACTTCCCACCTTCAAAGATGGCAACCGATCATCTGCCGGAAAGTATTGACTAGTAAGTCCGGCTAGTGTCGTCATCGAATGTTTTGAACACGTTACGAGAAGGGATTTGCAGGTTCCTCTGTGCGCAGAAATTTCAAAGGGTTCCTCAAAACGACTTTTAACCAATCTGTTGACGGTTTCAGACACATTCACGGAGAAGCTGC
>LOND01002707.1:28601-41314 GCA_014220965.1 Paragonimus kellicotti | reverse complement strand
CAGATCCATTTATATATCAGTATGAGAAAACGAACAAGATACCAGAGAAAGTCAATTGTCAGAGTGCACAATCATTGTCACTACCAAGGTAGCGACAACCCTACAAACAGTTGTTTCTGAACACACAACACGGGTTTAAACTTTCGGATTGCAACAGCTTCGGCATAGCGCAGTGTTCGCCTGTGTGACGTTGAGTAGATAACGCGAAATGCCGTTGTGGGATCGCATTGGTGTTGCGTCATTAGAATATGACGTGCAATGGATGATGCAGGCTCCTTGTTTCTATGCCCAACTGTGACGTCATGTGCTTGCGTGACCTGTTTCTTGACCCACTTCGGGATGTGCTCCATGACCCGGGTTCGCAACTGGCGCTCAGTCCTGCCTATGTAGGATGCTCCGCATCTACATCGATATTCATAGATAACGTTGGATTTGGCTGACTCGGGTACCGGTTGTTTCACACAGGGCTTTGGAATCCGGAATGTTCTGAACAGAATCAGTCGGCATACATCATTGTCCTTAAAGGGAAGACGAAGGAAATACCGGCTTTTTGGGCACTGTGTCAGGTCGAATTCCTATGTCAAGTGGGATGTTTGAATCTTGCAATAAACGATTTAGGGTAACCGTTTAGTTGTAGGTGGTCTCTAACATGGCCATCTCTTCTGAACAGTATCTTCAGTGCAAATACGTCTGGCCCGATCAAACAAAGTGCGCACCAAACTTTGTTTATAGGATCGGGGAACAAAGCTTTCAAAATGCAGGTACTGACCTGTCCAAGTGGTCTTGCGATGAACGCTCCGTTGAATCGAGCCATCTGCATTTCTTCTGATGCATATATCCAGAAATGGTAGACAGTTTTGATTCTCGCCTTCCATACTGAAATGCATGTTTGGGTGCAAAGAATTCATTTGATCAGTTAAGCTCTGTGCTTGCAGTTGATTGTCTGCGATGAGAAAAATGTCATCGACGTATCGCTTGTATAGCTGCACTGAAGATAACTGTTCTGTCACTTGTTGCTCAAGTTTTGCTACAAAAATGTCTGCCAGAATAGGGCCGAGCGGGCTACCCATAGCTACCCCATCAATCTGTCTGTAGGCCGAATCTTGGAAAACGAAGCTGACATTTTTAGTACAGAGCAACAGTAGTTGTTCCAATTCGCTTTCGGGTACTCCAACTACTAGTTATAAAGAAGAATTTATAGAAAGAACAGTTATGCTAAAACCGTTATTTAAAGAGGCACAGTTTCCTACAGGTGATTGCATGGTACTCCGAACAACACTGAGATGATCTAGTATTAGTAAACGGACTGATAATGCAACTGAACGTCATGTGTTCGCCCGGACCAAGGGACTGTCATAACTATCATCCGGAGTAGACCAACCTATCGACTCCAATTTCTATTATATTTGCCATCGTAAGTAACCGTGAGGAAAACTATTTAAGCAGAGCTGAAAGATGCCCAACCAGATTCGAAAGTGTGTTACCTGAGAATAGAACTACCACTGAGCTACTATAACAGTCAGTGCTTGTAATTACTAGATCCCTCCTGTAGATAGGTCTTTGTATCGATCCAGTTTGTGCATTCAGAGTTCTACTACGTGGCTGCGGGTTACGACTCTTGCAGTTTCCAGAAAGCCGTTCCAATGGGCTTACTCAACACGGCCCCGTATGGTGGAAGTAGTTGTTCGCGGGCCAAACTCCGTCTCGGTTGAATGTCTACTAACTACTTCAAGCACTGGGTTCCCTTGATCCAATTCGTCAAAACAGCAAGAAGACAAACGTTGCGGGATGTTAACATTTCGATTTATCTCGTCAGCCGCATACTAAATACAAACAGAATATATAACAAAGGCGCGTGGCAACAATAGTTGAACAGAGTGAATTTTGGGTCAAAAGGCCAATGATGTCAACTAACTAGTTAGTTGTTGTAAAAACCATTCATATTATTGCAAATTCCAGAACAATGAGTCAACGAGAGAGGTTTGTAGCTTGCAGTCTTCCAATCGACCACAGTTTCCCTATCAACTGTCTGTTTTCAGTACGAACATTTTTCATGACGACGGAACGTGCTGTAGGAAATTTGGGAAACCTGTTTTGGATGGGTGTTTTGTGATAATTTCTTTCTCTACCAAGCAGAAGAATGGACAACGTATGCTTACCATGTATTTGGTGATATTATAATAGCGCACCGAAAGACCACGGTGCTTCCATTCCAGCAGGTATGGCTGAAGATACAATTGGGCCTCGGTGTCCGCAATCAGATGAAATACCAAAGGACTGTACGCGTTGGAACACATGACCGCTTGTCTGACCATAGGTGGGGCTGCACATCTATTCGTGTCGAAATGACCCATTTGAAAAAGCAATGTCTTGAGCAACACCAGGAATTGGTTGCATGTATTGATCCCGCTGGTCAAGAGTGCAATATGAATAGCACCTGAATCACTGTCGTTTTCATGCTGAATCTGAAGCAGGACAAAAGTATGAGCAAGAACGATCGACATCACATTACAAGCTGCATACTCCAACATCAACATCATGCTTCATTTCGAAAAACTATTAGGTTAACCCGAAACATTTCTTTCATAAGGAGTCTTATTAAAAAAAGATCGATGAAGGATTTCATATGATTTGTGATTAATTTGACCACATTTTTAAAAGTTGACATTGTATAAGAGACACCAACAGATGGAGTGAAATGGTTATCAGCTAAGAGAACACAATAAATATGAAAACAGTAACTGGGGTGAGCCAGAAAAAACGGTCAATAGAGGTTATGGACGGCGTGTTTGTTATCAGTTACGCAATCACTGTTCCAAATCGTGGGCTTGATTGATTGTGGGCCAGGGGAGATTAAGTGTCCGCACGAACTTCTTCTGTTTTCACTTTGACACCTTCGTTCAAGAGACAATTGACTATTTATGCGATTACATCGAGCGTAACAACAAACAGGTGAGCATCCCAAAAGATGAACTGAGAGAACTGCTGGTGCTTTGTACGAGTAACGTTCAGTTTCTGTTCAATAATGCAATCTACCGACAGAGAGATGGAGTGGCAATGGGCTCGCCTCTAGGTCCCCTGTTAGCTGACGTTTTCATGAGCAAACTGGAGACTAACCAACTGAGTGCGGTCATTGAACAATTTGCATTTTATAAACGCTATGTTGATGATATTTTTTGCGTCATCAACGAGAATTCTAACATGAACAGAGTTATGACAGCTTTTAACTCAGCCCACAGCAGTATTAAATTCACCAAGGAGTCAGATAACAATGGTCAAATAAATTTCTTGGATGTTGGCATAGTAAGAAGAGAAGATGGTTCAATCCAACGGAATGTGTACAGAAAACAAACTTGGAGTGGCCAGTACATTCATTTTGACAGCTTCGTTCCGCTAAATCAAAAGCGAAACCTCATACGATGTCTGACGGGTAGGGCGTTAAAGATCTGTACCCCTGACACTTTACAAGCTGAGCTAGACTTTCTACAAGTGTTCATGCAGAATGGCTACCCAATGCGTTTCATTCAGAAGGCGATGCAGGCGGTAGAGATGAAACTTAAGCCACCCTCTGTGAATAGGAAACTTGCGTTTATTAGTCTTCCTTTCAAGGGAGACCCCATGGCGAGAAGTGTTATCTCAGAAAGTCTAAAAATGTACGGTTACAAAACAAACTACCATTAGGCCAAAATAGAGTTCCTGTGAGTTCCGTTCAACACCAGAGACTCTTATCGACATGTACAACTCAAAGAACACAAACTTCCATGTGTTTGCTCAGGCCACCTGTTGTGTACTACATTTTGTTTGTTCGTGTCGGAGCATCAGATAGAACTAGGTGCGGACTACTAAGGCGTTGGTTGACGGGAGTGTGTGACGCAACTCCCATCCTGCGTGAGCGATGATATGTTGTGAGGTTAGCAGACATTTCGCGGAGATAGATATGGCTCATATTTTGGAGGATTGACTCTAATCATTCTGTCAGTAAGAAAGACGCTTTTCAGATTGTCTACCGAGTGCCAAGGAATCGATCAAAAATGGTGAGATTTCGAATGTTGACCGTTGCCGAGGCCATTAGTATCCGATTGCGCACACTTAATCTCCCCCGGCTCACAATCAACCAAGTCCAATATTTGGAACAGTGTGTAAATGATAAGAAACACACCGTCCATATATATATATATATATATATATATATATATATATATATATATATATATATATATTGGAATTCCGGTCCCTTAACGCAAGCACGTGAGTGGCCTGAGAACGCGGGAATTGGACAGTGCAGTGATTGATTTTTCGCCACAATAATTGTGTCTGTTTACGTACACTTGTCTAATCCAAAAGGCTCTTCATTGGATGTAAAATAGGATCGTATGACAGCCGAGATTTAGGACTTGTGTTCTGTTGTGTATGCCTCATCTGTGTCACCTTGGCTATACCTACTACATATCTGTTTTAGTGAACGGTTTAATGTTCAGCATGTGCTAGACTCAACAATGATGGCGACCTAAGTAGATGTGTGTGCGCAAATAAGATGATACGCATTGTTTCCATTTCTGCCAAGTCCATTTACATTTACCGTTCAGTCTGACGTCACAATAATGAAGACTTGAGTAATTATGACAATGAGTTTTCTGTCTTAACTATAAAAAAGCAGGACGATTGGCCGATCTTTCATCTTCAACATGAGACATCCTGGGTTTTTGCTTATGTTGCAATTTGCTTGTACACATAAATACTGCTCAATAAAGTAACTTTCTTCGTTTGAACCCAGGGACTGGGATATTGGTGGTTGCTTCAGCATAGGTATGATGGGACATTCCCTACTGTGCATATTCCTACGTCTGTCGTCTAAAAGTCAAGTCTCGAAACTTGGATCCAGTTAGACGACAGTATGAATTGCGTTAGCACTAATAAGTAACTTATCATAAAATTATACAAAATCCAACCTACTCTTTCGCTCATTCTCAACATGAGTTATCACGATGCACAGATGGTAAAATGCAAAAACATCCAAAACAAGGTTTGTTAATCGCAATGTATAACGTCGATATACGTGCGAAATGTGGACCCTACGGTTTGTTATAATCAAAATGAATAAAAAATGACTAACGTTAGTTCTGTGCGCAAAGTATTTTTAAAATGACTGCTGCTCAGTCATTCGTTCGTGCTGCATAGATGGGACGGCCAACAGGCTGCACACCATTCAGTGATACACAAAGACCGTCCATCAAATCGGGCTAACGTTCAGCCGATGTCCCACTCACTACACGAGTGCACGCAAACATACATCAATAAGTTATTGGTGCTGGCATAAGATTTCAACTCTGTGTGCAAGTGTCTGCGCCAGTAGTTGTGGTCAAGTGACATTGTAAGCAAAATATCAGCTTATCGTTAAACCGACTTCTTGGACGTACGGTACCATGAATTCATCACTCAGTGTTTATGGCTTGCTCGGAAGATGGATCATAAACTTCGATGTCCTGTGAAAACAGGCAATCAGTAGTGAGTGAATGAAGCTCAGCTGGTTCACCGGTAGTTTGACGCGTTAGTGTTCGCGCACTGTTGGTGCCCCTCTGGTAAATTGACCGACTCTTTCATGCGGTGCTATGCAGCTTTGGTGTAGCAAAGCGTTTACTATTTTAAGTTTATAAGCTGTTTATAAGCTACCGTTTGATGCATTCGTGTTTCCCAAGAATTATCTGACGAATGATACTATTGTGGAGGCTAACTATCACTTTGTTGAATAAAAATAGTTGACAGGGCAGTCTTCGTTGTCAAGCTAACACAAAATGGAGATAAACAATGCAAAGTATTTAAATGAAAGCTCTTCAGTTTTATATGAGTACGGACTAATATTTCCTTGCCCAAAGTGAACCAACCAGGTGGTTACTGTTACTGTTACTTTTTTTCGACCCAAACCTCTTCTGCATACCACTCATTCGACTAATCAGTCGTCCAATCGACTGAACACGATTGCACCATGCTCAGCATGCTGTTCGTCAAAAATCAAATGTAGGCGATCGTTCGGAATGTATGAATTGGACCGATGGGTCACAATCTTGCCAGACCCATTATGATAAATCTGCATACATACATAGACACAAAGGTCGGGGGTTGAACGTTCGTATAGATACAAGTTGGTGGTGATTTATACCATGTACGAAGTACAAGAGCGTCTACCCTCAATATTGTCTGTACAGGCTGACTCGACTTTTCGGAATAATAATGTTCCATACTTTAGAGGATGTGAATTAAACTTACAACGGTCACCTGTATTTTCAGAACGAATAAATGCAGACTATGTTTTTGTACGGTATTTCGAACGAAACAGTAGCACTGGATTAATGTAAAAACAGATTATTTGAAGAAGAAAAAGTCACGAAACGGTGGATGCTCTGATGTTAATGAATGTACGTTTAATGTGCAATGAATCGTGAGCAAGAGCTCATGACAAGTCCGAACCGGCTATCCGACGCTAACGGAATCTGATCAGTTCCTTCATTCTTGTATGTACAATGTGTAAGTTTGTTCTTTGCAGTATGTGTGTCAGAAACTATTCTGCCTGTTGGATGTTAAAGGTTGAGTATTTCACTGATTATGTATGCTGTGAGACTGGCGCTTGTAGTAAAGTGGCGCCATTATCGAGGCTTTTACTGGACCCTGAAACAATGAGTCATAAAATGCCATTGATATCAAAGTGGCGCTGTTGTCAAGGTTTTATGATATTGATTAAAACTTCCGTCTTCTCATCAAGATGGCTTGGCATGGAATTGAACAGCCATCCATCAAGTTAAATACATATGTTATCTGAAGTTCAACAATCTCTAACTGTGGGTAGGATAGACTGAATGAGCCGACTATCGGCCGTAGGTTAACCAGTGTCAAGTGTTTAATAATTTTTGAGCTGACAACTCAAGGCACTTGTTCCTGGAAGATCTGTGGATTCCATTATTTGCTAATGTGGTGATGTATGAAACTCTCTCATGCTGTTGCTGTTGTTAAACAGATATACTCAAACGGATAAAGACGAACCAACCTGCGTGATAACCAATCGTGATACTGCCAGCAATAAGGAGAATGATTTATAAAACACTCCATCTTAAAACGATTAGTTGCTGCTAGAATTATATGGGGTCACTTCGTACCGTGAAACGGACGCGTTATTCACGTCATCAATTCTGCTGTTATTGATTAAACTGATATGAGCACTTCATTATATTACTCTGAACTACAGATACCCAAATTAACCTGAACGAAGTTAGCGAACTTTGACTTCCCTGGTACAGACGGTTATACAATAGTTTTTCTGAGTTGTTTGTCATAATGATGGCGTCCAAAAGGCATATCCACATATTCGGACGTCATTTGTGTATTAATGTAGGATCCTCATGTAACCTGGCTCTCATTGACTGTAAAAACAGTTCCTCTACTGTTCATGATGACAAATAACAAAAGAGACCTCTGGTGACCTTCAGTTCCGTTGCAGACGATTGCGTCTGCTGACCAAAACACCCAAACACACACTTCTGGACACGTCTTGGAAACGAAGGTGTTGGATGACGTTTTGATGGCTAATTGTCTCGAACAGCCAGACTGAAGGTCAAAACTGTTGACCGACAGAAGGTTAAATCATGTGTTTTCTACTTGTCAGCAAACACACTTACACCTCAGAATGCCACTATTTAACTCTCCTTTAATGCACATCAATTATTTCAATCGATTTTAACTATTCGGTCACTTCAGGAATTTCAAAAGTCAACTTCCTTCTAAGATATGTGGCATCTTGATGCAACATGTTCCTGTTCCTCTGCTGAACACGAAGTGCGCATTCTTACATTTAGTCCTGCATTTAACTTTGGCATCAAATGGTTTTTCAACCGGTTTACGACTGAGGTGCAACATCGCCGGTTAACGAAACAGACTGAAAACATAACTGCACTACACTTGTACACAAAACAGCTTACTTTCCAATAGATTCACGCCCTGTTTCTCCAATGTTCTTAAAACGATATTTATCTCATAACTTTCAGACGATACATCTCTGAACGATCAGAAACAAGACACCTACAGAACTCCTCGTTGAACTCTTGGCGTCCCTTCCATGGTTCTCTCTCTTTTATGGATAAAAAATTCTAAGGTAATCCCATATGTTTGGAAGTAGTGAATAAGAACTGTCTCTTGTAATTAGGTTAAAGCTCGTTTTCATCCCGTTAGTATCGATGGATACAGTCCACCTCGGATCACTAGTCTGGATTCACTACGGTCGCAAGGGACTGAAATCGTGCTTGTAATGCTTCTTTATACTCACCCTCAAACCGACACTACTCAGCTGGTTTCTTTCGTTTTTGGACTCACTATGTAGAGATAGTCTGAATGACAAACTGTGTCCATCCATATTAACGAACTGAAAACAAGCTATAACTCACTCCGCATGGGAAGGCAGACCCTTGTGAATCACTCGAGCTTGATCAAAACTTACGTTGTGATTCTCTGACAGTGCATGTAGTGCGATGGCCGAATCCTTCTCTAGCTTCTGAAGTTGATATGCGTCTTTAGGAGGAAACCTCGTGTGCCTCTTGTGTTCGGCAACACGTACTTTCAGTTGTCTGCTTGTCTCTCCGATGTAGCTGGCATTGCAATCACCGCATTTGATTTCGTAAACACAGTCTGTCTGATCGCCCATAGAAACTGGATCTTTAGGATGCATCACCAGTCTTTCTAAGGTATTATCTAACCGAAATACGGTCCGGATATCGTACTCAGAAAGAATGGAGCGAACTTTTTCTGATGTTTGTTCACGATACGGTAGGTGCACAGCAGACTGGGATTTTTTATCGTTTTGATCATCCCCTTAGTTGACATGCGCTTAATCGTGTTTTTGATAAATGTGTTTGGATATTGACAAGTTAAAGAAGGATTCAGCCATCGCACTACATGCACTGTCAGAAAATCATAACGTATGTTTCGATTCACAAGGGTCTGCCTTCCCGTGCAGAGCGACGCTGTGCTCAAGTTCTCACCGTTTACACATAACAAACTTTAACTCAATTACATGCAAACTCTTCCGTCACTAGTCATGCTCATAGAACTGGTGGCCAGGCAGTGAACAGCGTTGTTTCGTACTGCCGGTTCGATCCCACACTCAGACTATTCCCTACCTGATGAGTCGAAAAAAGGAGGATACCTGTCATGGACTGTCGGTCTGAGTATGAACATCAAGAACCATTACAAACTAGTTGTTGTCTCATTGTATATCGTGCAATGTTAAGTTTTCTTGTCTCTGTTGGGCTACATGTTTACTGTATGAATCGGCAACAACTTGTACTTTGGAACGGTCCACTATCCTTGCTAATACCAGGAAGTCTTGATGTCTTGTAGGATAAAATTCTTTAATAATTTGGTTCGATCTATAGTTACGTCTTACTTTCTTTACCGAACACACTGTTTTGTAAAATACACAAGACATAATAAACTGGCGTTATCAAAACACCCTCCAATCAGCTTGTAGTTTTCGATCTACGCTGTACACTGTTTTCCACTGTCCCTGTAGATGAAGTCGGGTTCATAGCAAGATGTGTATTCACTACACCACACAAAGTCTCATCTAGTCTGTTATGGACACTGGTTATATAGGTCAATGTCAAACAACCTGATTGGTCAATGCAGATATGGCGTACACGATTGGCTGCACTCCACCACAGTCCCTCTTCAACGGTCAACTTTTCACTGCGGAGAAATTGAGGGTATCTTCGTAATGTTTAGAGGCCATCTGTTCATCTTACTAGTTGCTATTTGTCCTCTTGTTTGCACAAGTGCAATCTGCTTATTGCACTGAGTGTGAAATTACTTAAGTGTAATCGTATACTACTTGCAGTCTCTCTTATGAGTAACATGGTCTCAGTTGAACAGCCAAACTAAATGGCAGATCTCAGCATTAGTAAGTAAGGGGACTGTGAAACGACCACTGGAATCGTGTATTGGCACTGTATGGGACGTGGTTAGTGCTAAAACATCGAGAGCGAATGTGAAGATATATTGGACGTGCAAATCAGTGTTGGACGTTTGTGGCTGTTTGCTATCGCATACCTTGCCCGGAAATCAACTTCCCGGACCAAGCGTCTCTTACGGTTACAACATACTATTACTTCTGAATTAAAGTGTATTAAGCACGATCCTGTTGCTTTTTTAAAGAATGAACATGTGATACTTTATGTTAACTAGTTGAAATCAATGTCAACTCCTCAAACGTTAATCGTACGGTTTGTGTGCGTTTGTGTTCTTTCACATTGGCTGTATTCTTCCTCCTGTTGTTTACTCAGAACTGCTTACAAAGGATTAAAAATGTTTGTCAAGGTCAATGACCATTTGCACTATAGTTGACTCAATCTAATAATCAACGTTATGTTATAGCAATTATTTGAAAAACATTTGTGTGCATCGAATAGTTTTTAAAAAAAAACTTGTTATATCTTATGTTTCTCACTTCATGTATTTAGGGTTACAATTTTATTTATCAAATTTGTTTACAGGATATTTTCAAGTTGAACATCACCCACAATTGATCGCAGCTGTCGCATTCCCATAGACTATCCAGTCGGCCCCTTTCGAAAAGAAGCACTAGACTTTGTTTATTTTGACTTTTGATCTTGTTTCAACCTACAGGGAATATCAATAGCTTGAATTTGTATCGCATTTTACATAACAATCTTAGGATATCCATCGGAGTGTCCCGTAGTGTTTTCTCTTAACAGTACAAAATGAATAATTTATCTTTTGAAGAAAGATAGCTAACTCGCTGAAATCTTCATTTTCAATACATAGCAATTTCTAGGATTGTCATATCTTTTTCACTATCCCATTCCTTCCACCTCAACGTGCATCGATGAACATGTATGCTAGGCCACATTATCAGTACAAGTGTTTGTTACAATGTTTGCCATGTTTTTGCTTAACATTGGGAATGCACCGAGACCAGACCATGCTGAGTGGAACCACCGAAAGCGCCGTATGCTAATTGGTCTGATAGTGCAGACAACCAAATGGGTTGGCGTTAGCTGTGTTGCAATTTGGCTCACTACTCGTAGCATACCTTCACTAATGACTTCGTGTTTTTTTTCAACTCCGCCGCTTTGCAAGACCAGACACAACCGCGCATCATTCGCCCATGACAATTGGACCTCATTCAGTGTAGTCAAGCTTTGTCAGTAATTTTTACCGGCCAATTAGACCACAGACATGGTCGAATGATAAACATGGGTAGGACACATAAATTTGGCCACGAGTTTACCCTCTCTAGTGGTCGGTTTACGCAAATAATGGCCCGTTTACCAAAAAATCTTAATCTTGGTTCACATCTGCTCGTCAGCGAGGAACATGGTCGGACCAAGTCGCAGTGATTATGGTTTTATTTTTTACATTATCAGATTGATTTTTTACAAAAGAACCTTTGTTTGATCACAAACAGATAATATTATGGTGTACGATACCAAAAAATGAGGAAAGCCTGGTTTTCACTGAACCGTTTAGCTATACAAAACTGCCTCACAGATTTCCTATAACCATGTGAACAACGTGAAAACAAAAGACACTCACAGATTTACACCGAGAAATTGGACGTGGGACTGTTCGAGACGTTCCATTCAGAGTGTGACCAGTGTTGAAAATCTCAAGATCAGAAACTGGAGAACCGCCAAGACAGTAACTTGTAATTCCGTGATGCGTAAGATGCCGTTGACTTTCATATAAATCATTCAAATCAAACCATGTCTACTTCAGACTAACCTCGCCATCACTGTTCTGTATTGAGTAACCGAACTTTTGCACATCATGCCTTCAGTTACAGCCTTCATCACGCTTAACTCATTGGGATTTAGAACTGTGTGAAACAGAACTTCTATGGACTTCTATGACAGAATTTTCGTGTTCATTCTATAGGAACCTACTGCCACTGTCAGAGAGAAAACCTAATTCACGGGCTGAGTTAGGTGTTAGCTTTATTTCCGATATTAGTACAGACAATGCGATAGGGTTTTTTGCTTCATATCTTCGTTGTCGAATTCTTGTTGTTTTCTATACTTTACCGCTGTGCTTGTATTACCCTCGCCTGTAGCTTGCTCGTATGAGTGTCCAGTGTGAACCGTGTGACTTTATTCCGAACACTTCATTTATTGGTCGATTAGCGCAGGCACATCATTTGAAGCACATCCGTCTATTGTCAGTCCATACTCACCTACCATACTTCATTACCTCTCTCGTGCCTTGCTGTGCTGAGAAATAAAATTCAAATCTTCAGACTGTTACATAGGCCCCTCGACCCGACTTAGGATCGCTTGCTGGACAAAGTACTATTTCGCCGGTACGCAACCATTCCGTGAACATTTCGGTCATCAGTTTGTGTAATCAACTGACGTAAACGGACGAAACGTTGCTCGAGCACAAATTTTACGCCACCGCTTTGACCTTATTCAAATCTACAATGTAACCAGAGACGCAAATGTCTTTCAGCAAGATTGGTTGCAGCCGTCAGCCTAACGGCATGTAGGACAGACATCTGTATATTTCAAGATGTACTCTTGTCAGAGTTCTTCAGTAGTTCATATTCTTATCACGACCAGGACGCCACACTTTCGTCAGGCAACCTTGTAAGACTACCAGACAGTTGACCTCACATTAGGCATGACCGGATTATCATATGTGAATGCTCACTCACA